>DF363474.1:3893-35641 GCA_000787875.1 Solanum virginianum
ATGTGCATTTGCTATGTGTTTGCTGGATGATCTAAGAAAACAAATGCAAAGCCAAAGAAAAATGGTTCTGGATAGTGAAAAAGAAAAGAAATGAAAAAGATGTACTATTTTGAGGGTCATGTCGCACGCCGCGATGGATACTATATTTCGAGGGTCGTGTCGCACACCGCGACAGATACATAGTCCATGTGTGGCCCCCATGGGTTTTGACTGAGGCATGTTTATGATCAGCGGATGTGTATCACTAGGACATACATGCATCACTATTATTTGACATTGCCTAGCATCATTTGCATCTCACGACATTCATTTCATCCCATAATATTCTGGCTTGTTATGATTATCTAGAGTGTTGTTGATTACGTACATATCACAATATTTATTTCATCCCATAATGCTCTGGCATGTTATGATTATATGGAGTGCTATTAAGATTGGATATTTGTTATATCATTTGACTTATTGATGTCTTTACATGATTAGTTTTGATATTGATTTAATGGCACTTGATGGATTAGCGAGAACTTGATAAATGGTAGAATTTTTCCTATGACTTGAAAGTAGGATAATGATTCACTGTGTATTATATCTTGCTGGACTGACTGATTTTCTATGTAGGTTGTAGTTGCGGAGGTAGGATGGAATGAAAGGAGTTTTTGTATTCTATTGGACTTACTTTGTTTAGTTCGTTGACTTGCTAGGTACCGCGTGGTATTTGGTACTCACCCCTTGCTTCTACACTTGTATAGGTTGTGAGCCCAGACAGTGAATAGTATTTTCCCTGATTTCTCTGAGGCATTCCAGGAGACGTAGAGAGGTGGCTGTTGTCATCTTGCTGACTTTCTTGTTCCTATTTCTTTTATACATGTTCTATTCGAGAAAAAGGACAATTTGGACTTGTATTTCTTTGATTTTCTATATGGTTAGTGGCTTGTACGCTTAGCAACCAATCCTTGGGTGGTGTTTAAGTTTATGGAAATTCTCAGCTTAAGTTATCTACTCTAGTTAATTACTTTCGCGCAATATGTTTATTACCCCTTGAGTTAAGGCTAACTTGTTCTGATGGGATTGAGCAAGTGCCATCACGCCAAATTTTTAGGCCGTGACACTCGGCTTCGGCTTCACCAAATGAATTGATTGATAAATTTTTTGGACAAAATTTATTTAACCAATCTCAAAATTTTCCTTTCTTGATATTTGTCTGTGAATTATTAATTAATTATTTAAGTTATAAATTATTTATTAATTAAATTAATTTACGGATTATTGATTAATTAAACTAATACAGAAATAGTTAGTTTAATCGACCTTTTAAAATTCGCCCGTAAAACTGTTCCTTCAGAACAGACACCTTCCTTCCCAAAAGACACCACACCTGTACTGAACAGTATATTCACACCTAACACTGACTACAAATAGAGGCCCTTGCCGCAGTTTCAAAACACAAAATGACGCTCATCTGCTACATAGTCTCTTACAAAATAAAATTCGAGTCAATGTGCAACCATTGTTGGTTCTTGAGTTCACTGAAAACTATAAGAATTTGAGATACAGTTATTCTGTAGTTGCTAATATGTTTTATCTTAAGAAAAAATAATCCACAAACCTCGGGTACAGTGAGGGGATTAAATTCCTTAAGGACACACAGTGAATTCTATGAACTCAGATTAGTTTTATAATTTCAATTGCAGTATTTACTGTTTCTGATTTTTTTTCCTTCGAATATAAAGGGGATAACAAGCTTAAGAAATTTAAGGATTGTATTTGTAATTTCTATATTACTACTTTTAAAATTTCTGTATCCTCTAAGAGTTAAGTATTTTGTCTATTAATGAAAGAAAAATGACTAACTCAAATGAAGTGAATGTTGGAACAACGACTGCTACAATACCATCTACTGCATCTTCAAGTCATTCAAATGCTGCCCCTAAAATTCCACCAGTAAAAAAACCTGCAAAATTTACCGGTGTTGATTTCAAAAGGTGGCAGCAGAAGATATTCTTCTACTTAACTACCCTAAGTCTACAGAGATACATTAATGAAAATGTCCCTATACTGACTGAAGGAACACCAAATGATGAAAAACTCCTAGTGACTAAAGCTTGGAGGCACTCAAATTTTCTATGTAGAAACTACATTCTGAGTGGCCTGCAAGATGACCTGTACAGTATGTACAACAACATGAAGAATTCCAAGGAACTATAGGATACTTTGAAAAAGAAATACAAAACTAAAGATGCTAGAACGAAAAAATTTATTGTGGCAAAATTCCTAGACTACAAAATGATAGACAATAAAGCTGTTGTTACCCAAGTTCAGGACTTACAGGTTATAATTCACGATCTCCTTACAGAAGATATAAAATTATTTAATACCTGATATGAAAATATTAAATTTGTTCTCAATACTTACACAATCTTTAATGCAGGATTGGCTGTGAATGATGCTTTCCAAGTGGCAGCCATCATTAAAAAGTTACCCCCACCTTGGAAAGACTTCAAGAACTACTTAAAGCATAAACGCAAGGAGATGACTATTGAAGATATCATAGTACACTTGACAATTGAAGAGGACAACAAAGCGGTAGAAAAGTGGTCACAAACAAGTTCAACAATAGCTGGGGCAAATATTGTTAAAGAAGGACCAAATGTCAAAAAGAGAAAGAAGCCATTTGGACCAAAAGGCAATCCGCCTAAAAAGAGATTCAAAGGTAATTGTCATAACTATGGGAAGGTTGGACATAAAGTTGCGAATTGCCGCTCTTCAAAGAAGAAAAAGAAAAAAAATCAAGCAAATATGATTAAGAAAAATGAAGTAGATGGAAAACCTATGTGCCATATTGACTCAATGCAACTTGGTAGGAAATCCCAAGGAGTGATGGCTTGATTCTGGAGCCACTTCACATATTTGTGCAATAAAAAAAGCCTTTGCAACATATGCCCCTACTGCACCTGATGAGACCATTTACATGAAAAATTCTTCAATAACAAAAGTTGAAGGTTATGACAAAATATGTATAAAGAAAACATCCGGCAAGATGGTGACTCTAAACAAAGTTTGTCATGTTCCAGAAATGAGGAAAAACTTAGTTTCTGCTGGTCTCTTGGTCAAGAATAAATTCAAATGTATTCTTATTTCGGATAAAGTTGTAATTAGCAAAAATGAGATGTACGTAGGAAAAGACTACCTGACTGAAGGTCTTTTCAAACTGAATATAATAGTTATTGAAAGTAATAAAGTTCAGGCTTCTTCTTATTTACTTAAGTAAAATAATCTATGACATTCACGTTTAGGAAATGTAAATTATAAAACCTTACGAAAAATAAGTAATTTAAATCTATTACCAAAGTTTGAAAACAAAAAATCAAAATATCAAGTATATATGGAATCTAAGTATATTAAGCATCCTTATAAGTCCGTTGAAAGGAATTCAAATCCCTTAGACTAAATTCACACAGATATTTATAACATGAAGTCAATACCATCTCACGGTGGAAAGAATATATTTCATAACATTTATGAACGATTGTACACAATACTGCTATATTTATTTACTTAGTAGTAAAGATGAGACAATTGAAAGTATTCAAACAGTACAAAACTGAAGTTGAAACACAACTTAATAAAAAGATCAAAATGATCAGAAGTGACAGGGACGGAGAATATAAATCTCCTTTTGAGAAAATATATTTGAAACATGGCACTATTCATCAAACAACAACCCCTTACTCACCACAATCCACAATCCAATGGAATTGCGAAAAGAAAAAATAGAACACCTAAGGAGATGATGAATACCATGTCAATTAGTTCTGATTCACCCCAAAACTTGTAGGGAGAAGACTATCCATATGGCTAATCGAATACTCAATCGAGTTCCCCATAGTAAAACACAATCTATTCCATACGAAAAATAGAAAGGCAGAAAGCCTAACCTTGAATACTTGAAAGTGTAGGAGTGTTTAACTAAGGTCCAGATTCCTAAACCTAAAAGGACAAAAATAGGACCCAAGACAGTAGATTGTGTATTCATAGGATATGTCTTGAACAGTAAAGCATATCAATTTCTAGTGCATAGATCAGAAAATCCTGACATTTATGTTAATACGGTAATTGAATCCGATAATGCTAAATTCTTTGAAACAATATATCCATATAAAAAATAACATGAATCATCTAATAAAGGAACTAAATGGCCTCAAGAAGAAACAAATGAGAGTGATCATAATGAGGAAAATCCAAGGCGCAACAAGCATTAAAGGACCTCTACTTTCTTTGGATCAGATTTTGTAACATTTTTGTTAGAAAATGAGCCTTGAATGTTCAAAGAAGTTATGACTTCTTCAGAAGCACAATATTGGAAAGAGACAGTCAATAGTGAGATTGAATCCATAATAAATAATCACACATAAGAATTGATTGATCTTCCTCCTGGAAATAAACCCCTAGGGTCTAAATGGATTTTCAAAAGAAAAATGAAAGCTGGTGGCACTATTGACAAATATGAACTAAGGCTTGTTTTTAAAGGATTTAGGCAACTTGAAGGTCTTGACTACTTTGATACGTAGTCACCGGTAACGAGAATTATGTCAATTTGAATGTTAATAGCATTAACTACGGTGTATGGTCTAGAAATTCATCAAGTGGATGTCAAAACAACCTTCTTAACTAGAGATTTGGAGAAAGAAATCTATATAGAGCAACTAGAAGGGTTCATAGTTCCTGGGAATGAAAAGAAAGTGTGCAGACTTGCTAAATCTTTGTATGGACTCAAACGAGCACGCAAATAATGGCATGCGAAATTTGACAAGACAATGTTGTCAAATGGTTTCAAAACTAATGAGTGTGACAAATATATTTACATTAAGAACACTCCAAATAAAGTTGTCATTGTTTTCTTGTATGTGGATGATATGTTGATAATGAGTAACGATATTGATAATATAAATGCTACTAAATGTATGTTTGCTAGTAAGTTTGATATGAAAGACCTAGGAGTTGCTGACTTGATATTTGGAATTAAGATTCACAAAACTCCTCAAGGTCTAACATTATCTCAGTCTCATTATATCAGAATGGTACTAGAAAAATTCAAGTACCTAAACTATAAAAGTGTAAAAACTCTAATTGATCTGAACCTTAATCTTGCTAAGAATAAAGGTGAAAGTCTATCTCAATTGGATTATGCAGAGTGTTAGGAAGTTTGATTTGCACCATGAACTATACGTGACCAAACATAGCTTGTGCTCTAAGTAAATTGAGTCAGTACACGAGTAACCCCAACCAAAATCATTGGATGGCAATGAAATGAGTTTTGGGGTATTTAGAGCACACTCAAAACTTTGCTTTGCCTTATAACAAGTATCCAGTAGTTGTTGAAGGATATAGTGATGCAAACTAGATTAGTGGGTCAATTGAAACTAAGTCCACAAGTGGATACGTCTTTACCATTGGTGGAGGAGAAATATCATGAAAATCATCCAAATAAACATGCATAGCTCGATCTACAATGGAGGCTGAGTTCATAGCTTAGACATGGCTGGTGAAGAAGCTGAATAGCTTTGAATTTCTTAGAAGATATTCTATTTTGGCCCAAACCAATAGCTCATATATGCGTATATTGTGATAGTTAAGCGGCAACAGGAAGAGCTATGAGCGTTATGTATAACGGTAAGTCTCGCCACATATGACAAAGACATAATACCATTAGGCAACTACTCTCTAGTGAAATTATCACAATTGACTATGTAAAATCAAAGGATAATGTGTCGGATCCAATTATAAAAGGCCTAACTAGAGAGGGAGTTGAGAGATCACTAAAGAGAATGGGATTATGGCCAAGGACAAATCATCATGCAATAACTCTACCTAGAAGACTGGAGATCCAAAATCTAGGTTCAAGGAGATTAAACAAAGTCATTGATGATGGTTCAACATTGCCAAAACTATGACAAGGTCCATTCTCATGATAAGACAATGTTCAAGAACAAGGTAATATGACCTTTTAATGATTTCTAAGTTTGGTATTGGGTATATCAAGTGTATCGATAGGATACCATATTTAGAAATCACCTATGTAAGTGTGAAGTGTAAGCCACTTCAAGGAAAATTTGGTAAGGCTAGTTCACTATGCACTTATGAACCAAAAAGTGTTCATGGTTGAAACGAACAGAACAATAAGAACCAAAAGCAATTAAAGGGTTAACTGTGTGACTTATGTTGTCTAGGTATACGACAAAGATCGATAGTTCTAAGATATTACATCTACTGATTGACCGAGTATAGCCGACATATGTTCACTATGAAAGGTTCAAAGGGAAACCTACTTATCCAGATGCAATTAATCCTTACTTATGGATCGCATATGTTTTTCATGCATATGTTTTAAATAATGGTCATTCACCATTCATGTGAGGGATTGTTAGGTTTAAGTAATAAGTGTGAATTGAGAAATGAAGATTGAAAGAAAATGAAGGTTGAAAGAATAAGAAAAATATAGGGGTAATCAAGTAAAGGAAAATGAAGAGTCATTTCTCCCTCATTTATAAAATAGAGGAAAAGTATTGTCCTTATATTAGGAAACACTCACTCTAACTCTTAAAGAGTCAAGTAAAGGGAACACCCTTGCGCCGCCATCGTCGTCTCTCGCTCAGCTTTGGCTACGGCTTTGGCTTCGCCAAATAATTTGATTGACTGATAAATTTTTTGGACAAAATTTATTCAACCAATCTCAATATTTTCCTTTTCTGATATTTTATTTTATGAATTATTAATTAATTATTTAATTCATAAATTATTTATTAACTAAATTAATTTACAAATGATTTATTAATTAAATTAATACACAAAGTTAGTTTAACTAATTTTAAAATTTTGCGCATAATTGTTCTCTTCAGAACAGACATGTTCTTTTCCCAAAAGACATCATACCTATTATGAACAGTAGATTCGCACCCAACACTGCCTATAAATAGAGGTCAATGTTGCATTTTCAAAACACAAAATTTTTCTCTCTTCTTCTGCATAGTTTCTTACAAAATAAAGTTCGAGTTAGTATGAAACCATTGGTGGGTCTTGAGTTCGCAGAAAACTACAATAATTTGAGATACCACTATTCTGTAGTTGGTAATCTGTTTTATTCTGAGAGAAAATAATACATAACCTCAGATACAGTGAGGGGATTAAATTCCTTAAGGACACACAATGAATTCTGTCGACTCAGATTAGTTTTATAATTTCGATTGCAGTATTTACTTTTTTGTTTTTTTTCCTTTGAATATAGAGGGAATAACAATTATTACAATGCTTTCAAATAATTTAATACCTTATTTATAAACTATATTTTGCTCGTTTGATAACATTATTAAAAAATTAAGAAGGTTTTAATAATTCTTCCCCTAAGTTATACAATATCATATTTTCACCACAATGCACATCCTTGGTAACTATTCTTCCCCTAAGTTCTACAAGATCATATTTTCACTACAATGCACATCCCTGGTAACTACTTTCTTCTCTCATTGTAAAAAGGGTAAAATTAGCTTATAAAATCATAACTTACTTGACTTGTTTAAGTTTGGATTGATTATTAACCCGTTCATTTATTAGCTCACTCCAACCCATTTTAGCCCATCAAAATTTTGGCCGGGATCTAGTCCAAATTGGCCCGTAACTCTTGTCAAAATGTTTTAGTTCTTCTCTTTTTAATTTGATGTGTTATATAATATAAATATAATAAAAGACATAGTGTCACTCCTCGAGAGAGGACCCAAGACGTGGCCGACACCCAGAGATTATTTCTAGTCTCTAAGCAAACCACTTGGCCTCATCACATTCATCCATTCATACATTCAACTAATCAGCGGAAGACAAAGGAAAAGTAAATAGGCATATCTTATCATCTAGTCTCAAAATAATAACGATATAATAGAAGGCTGGTAGGAAGAACTAGCTCACAATCTCAACAATTAACATTCGACTCTAGACTATGAAGCCTCTATTATTATCAAGTGGTGCTAATGACAGACCTATGACTACCTCAATCAATAATAAACTAACAAATGTCTAAATCTAAAGCAAGATGAAAATAACATAATGAATCCTCCGAAATAGGGGAGGCTCATCAATCAGTTGAACATCTAAGATCCTCAATGATGCGTTTGTTGATGATCTGTAATACCTGTATCTGCATCATAAAATGATGTAGCGCCGAGTGGTGCTAGTAAATAGAATGTGTGATATGTAAAATAGTTGAATGAAATCAAAACAGGTAGAACAATGTGAAACATCATCAACATCAAGGATAGTAACATTCAATATGTCAAACGTCTATCTAAAATAAGAATAAAAAGTAGACAAGTGATCTATCAACCCATTAAACCTCATCAATCTAATCAGACTCATCTCAACTCAAAGTACTCATTTTGGAACTTTCTGGGAATTTTTCTTATCCGACAACAATCACTTATGAGTCGGTGATTGTACAACAATCTCGCCGATGTTGTCACAGTCATTCCATACTTGCCAGGTAGGGAACGAATCAAAACCATATGGACAAGTTCAAATGGAGACAACAATCTATAAGTCCTCTATTGATTTCAGGAACTTCTAATCAGAGGGAACCTCAACATAAAGGGATGTGATAGTCCTAATCCTCACCTACACTTGGCTACGTAGTTTGACGAGTACGAGTCAGATTAACTCTTACTCTTTTGGTGCTCGATACTCCTCCCATGACTCAATGCTCATAAAACAATTCATCCAATCAAACTATCTCAATCAACCTCGTGGAGGCACTATCTTTCAATCTGTCTTTTAGAGACTCTAATCATCTCATCAATTAAAATCTCAATCAATAGCTTAAGGCTTAGAATAATCATTAAGGAACAATCGAATAGACAAATCATTAGAGTTCATTTGGGAAGACTCATGGACCATTAAATACTATCAATCGATCATCATTCTCACATTCACAATCACAATCTCTATCAATATTCTCAATCAAGTTCATAAACTATCAACACTCTTCTAAGACCATCTATGGGGCACACGAAAGAATAATCTCATCCTTTTAGTTTAGCCTTACATACCTGCGGTGAAGTTATATCAACAATCAAGCTCTCAGGAATCCTCTTGAATTCTTCAATCTTTCGTTCTTCTTTCTTCTCTCTCAAGCCCTAACTTTTCAATGAATTAGAAAGGACTTAGAATGGGGTTTAAAACCCTATTTATTCATCAAAATGACCTAATTTGATTGTGTTTTGATTTTAGGAGGGGTTGAGAATAATAGGGTTTTACACCCTATTTACGCATCATAACGATCTAATTTGATCGTGTTTTGAGTTTATGAGGGGTTAAAAATTGACCGGAATGCCCCTCAAAATAAAAGAAAGAATTTCACTTCGGAATAGCCCAGTCCGCGACTTTTCAATGAATTAGAGAGGACTTAGAATAGGGTTTTAGACCCTATTTACGCATCAAAACGACCTAATTTAATCGTGTTTTGAGTTTAGGAGGGGTTGAAAATTGACCGAAATGCCCCTCAAAATAAAAGAAAAAATTTCACTTTGGAATAGCGCATTCCGCGATGCGGACTGGGCACTAGTGTATTTTTTTCCAAACATTTTCCGAATGAGTTTTCCAATTCCCGTAAAAAAAATTGAAAAAAATAAGTGTAGGTCAGCGTCCCAGGCGCATCGCGCCTTGGGCGCACACCGACACTGGAATTCGTCCATGATCGAAAAATAATTTTTTGATCCGATGGCTCTAAAATTCGAACGAGACTATTTTTCCACTAAATTTTTCATGCTGATTGCATATCCGGTCTCAGATTCGCAAATGGAGCATGGGAAGATGCGTTACGCACACATCTCTATTCTCGGGGTATTTTGATAATTTTACTGGGTGTTACACATAAATAAATTAGGCTCAGTAAGAAATTGAGGATTGAGTTTTAACCCATAGTATTAATAACATATTCATGTAGTCTTTGATTTTGGATTTCTGATTATCATCCATGGGTTACTGTGTTGGACGATTACACCTTGTTGTTAATGTTACAATTTCTTGCATATATACACCACGCTACTTTGCCTCGAAGAGGTAGTGGTGAGGTTTGCGTACACTTTTTTATGAGATTTTACTGAGTTTCTTGTTGTATATAGAATTTACTGTATAGAATTTTTAGTCGTGTTCCTTTAAGTTTAGTAGAAACAATAATCCATGTGAGAGAAGAAGAGTGCTCCTTGTTCTGTTATAGTCCAACTTCGTAGCATCTAAACCAAGTATCTATCTTTGCTTTTCGAACTCATATCATTATATTGTCGATAAATGACATTGCAAGGAAAGAAAAATTTGTATTGTTGCACATGAAATATGACGTGATGAACTTTTCGATGTTATGGAAAAAAGACTAACATATGAGGGCAGACCAAAAGTGCACCAATACTATAAACATGGAGGACTATCAGTGCTCTGTGTAAAAGAACAAGGATGAATTTGCATGTGAATCCAATAAAAAGGTCTGTTTATTGTTGGAATTGAATTCCATTTGGCTTTGCACAATCTCAAGGTATTTGGACATTATCCGAGTAGCAACTTATGCTGCTCGGACTTAACATATAAATGTGTTATCTAATTTGGCCTCAACTAAGATCTATATCCTCCAACTTTGGGTATGCACAAGTAGACATTTGTATAAAATTGAACAAGTAAACATACACGTCCTTCATGATAATTCGCGTGATAAACACTCGTCCTACATTGCAACTGCTTTGTATTATGCCATGTAGAATGATTGTGCTACTTGTTCAACCTTCTTTAAGTATTACTCGTGCACATCCAATGTTGAGGGCGTGGATGTCAGCTGAGGCCAATTAAAGGGTGTGTTTATCAGTTTATATATTATGCCTTTTAAAAATGTGGACGGGTACTTGTCGTATCCTCCAAGAGTAAACACGAGTGTGATAACAGTTTTGGTAAGTCAACATAGGTAGCATTATAATGGGAGGTTTGGATTTCGATCATATCTGGTTATTCTGTTTCCCCAAAGTAATTTTTTTTCCTAACATTGATGGATAAACTGATTATGATTTGCTTGCATGCAGATGATTCCGGAAGACTTTGCAAGCAGATACTGCAAGAACAACCTGCAAAACCTTGCATATCTTGAGGTCCCTAGTGGCAAGATATGGGAAGTTGAAGTGGTTCATTCTGAGGGTCAAATTTGGTTAGCCAAGGGATGGCAAGATTTTATAGACTATCACTCGATTAGGGCGGACACTTTTTGATGATTCGTTACAATGGTCATTCCCATTTTAATGTCGCCATCTTTGATTTGAGTGCAACAAAAATCGAATATTCAACTATAGAGAATGATTCCGATGATTCTATAGAGATCTTGGAGGTTGATCCAGAAAGCCACATTGGAAAAACGTAAGTTTCAGATGTTTTCAAGTTGAAAACATAGACGACTCTTCGTTAGGACAGAGCAGCAAAAGAAAATGTCAAGACGGAGGAGTTGAAGAGAATGATGTTTTAGTTGGCACTCAAACTAACATAATCCAGGAAAAGGAGTCACAAGGGGCGCGTGAACAACCATCCGAGATTGTTCCCAGTAAGAACGAGGCAGAGGGGCGAGAAGAGATAGCTGTAAACTATCAATCACCAAAGCTCCTAGAGGCATAGGAAAAGCAAAAGTTTCTGATAGTGAACATCAATGTTCTCAACACATTAGTGCAGCCTATGAAAGAGCAAACGCTTTTACGTCTGAAAATCCGTTCTTCATTCATGTTATGCAACCATCATATGCTTCTGGCAATGCGTTGGTAAGATGCATTTTCATTGAATATCCGTTGGACTCGCAAATTTTTGTATCCCAACTCCTGATAAAGATACCTGTACCTACTTTCTTACCAGTAGTATTAGAAATATTCTCATAGTTTCTTGTTCTTCAATTTCTGTTATCACTTGCATTTATTTGTGCTTCGGTTGTTGCATTATTTTCGTTGTTGTTAGTGTGTGTGTATTACTGTTTATCATTTCGCACTTCCATTTCTCTATTCCCTTTTTCAAACTGCTTTGAAATGTCTTTTTTAAGCCGAGGGTCTACTGAAAACAGCCTCTCTATCTCTACGGGGTAGAGGTAAGGTTAGAGTACACTCTGCCCTTCCCAAACCCCAGTTTTGGGATTTCATTGGATCTGTTGTAACTTTAATGAATCTTTTGGTCTGAACTTTTTATACAGAACTTACCTCGGGTGATTGGCTGGGAATTTTTTTCCGCGAAACATAGTGATCTGGTGCTGCAAGTTCCAAACAAGAGATCATGGGCTGTAAAATGCCACCGCGCAAAACTTCAGGTTGGAAGGCGTTTGTGCTCGACAACAATACAAAAGCAGGTGATGTTTGTGTCTTCGAACAGGTTAGTATATCCAATTGTGTGTTCGACGTTTACATATTTCCCTGCAGACGAAGATGTGTGAGGTGGTTTCACTTGTTTATGATATTCTGAACAGATTAAAGCAGAATCACTAAGCATGTAAGACCTTAGAGTTCTGCAGATTGTACTCTTCTTTAACTTCTTCTACATACACCCCCTTTTGAATTCTCTAAAAATACACTATTTTTGAGAAATTCGATGTGCATACAAGCAACATATTTTGTATGCCCTTGAGGTAGGGAAGCACTACCATCCAACATTTGTTGAAATTTGTTTAAATAGAATTATTATTTTGTATTTTGAATGAATGGATGTGTCTTCTATTGAAATGCTGTGTCATTTAAGTGAAAGGGTATGTCCTTCAATTATTTTGTCATCATAATTTTACAAAATATTTTGTCATCATCATTTCACAAAATATTTTGTCATCAATATTCTCCAAAAGATCAAATTCAAGTTTTGCTTTCCAATAGGATTTCTTCACTATTTGCTTAGTAAAGAAATTCATAGGCTTGTCATATCCTCTAAAACTATTTACACAATCCTATAGAAATCTCGAAGTGGAGGGGGAGCAAATATCATTTTTAGGAAAGCATTTCGCACGTGTTTCAAGTCTTCAATTTGTGTTCTTAATTCATATTATCAAATCTTCTTCTAGATGTTCATAAAGTTTTGTATCTTGGATATATATTTTTCCAACAACATTGTTATATCCATCTATGATCTAATATTTGCAAACAATGACTCTATTTCCATTGCAGAAAAGCCAAGTCACTTCATTTCTTGTGTGGGCTACTAAATTTCACAGGAAAAAGACGGTGGGAACGATCTCTTATTGGCCACTTAGACCACCTAAAGAGTCGTTTGGTTGTTGATTAGGAAGGAAGATAATCATGAATTAAAACAAGCATAACTAATCCAGTGTTTGGTAGCAACCACACAGACACCATATTGACTGCATTTTGTTTTCAATGTGTTGCTTGAACCATAGACAATTTACCCGACTTGATAGTGGTGGACGAAGATACCACCTAAACTCAAAGGTAAGTTTTACAGATTGGTGGTTAGACCATCTTTGTTGTATGGGGTGGAGTGTTGGCCAATCAAGAACGCACATGTCCAGAAGATGCATGTTGCAGAGATGAGGATGTTGAGATGGATGTGTGGTCACACTAGGAGTGACAAGGTTAGGAATGAGACCATTCGCACGAATTAGAATTGTAGGATAATCGGTTAGGTGGTTACCTAGTCAGGGGATCTAATAGGTTTGAGTAGTAGTATTTTTTTCTAGCATATATTGTAATTATTTTGTTGTTTATGTGTTAATTGTATTATATTTTTGTATTGTTATGTGTTTTCTTTTACTTTTGATCATATCTAGTCCTTTCTGCGAATGAGTTTTGAGATAAGAGTTCCCAGAAAACAGCCTCTCTACTTAGGTAGTGGTAAGATCTGCGTACATTCTACCCTCCCCAAACCCCACTTGTGGAATTTCACTGGGTATGTTGTTGCTTAGGTAGTGGTAAGATCTGCGTACATTCTACCCTCCCCAGACCTCACTTGTAGAATTTCACTGGGTATGTTGTTGTTGTTAGTGGTGGACGAAAGTTTAGAGTTTGTGCATTATTTCTAATCGTCATGAATTAGCAAAACATAACAAGCATATGCAAAAATAAGGATATAATACTAAAAAAGGCAAGTTTTATTCACGAAAAGACATCAAAAGGAACTTCCCCATGAGTTTGCAGCACAGACAGACAAACATCACAAACATCATAAAAAAACAAACACAAACACCATAAGACAAACAAACATGTGAATGTCTAACACAAAAGCATCTCAGACAAAGAAAACCAACTTAAAAACAGCAAGCTGAGAATAGGCAAAAACACTTCTGATCTCATTCCTCTTCGGACTCAGACTCAGCACTCTGTAGCCATTCAACAAAGGGTCTGACATTCTTCCAAATTTTGGAGTCCTTGTCTGCAACAACACCCTTCTTGTACCACTCTACTATATATTCTTCTTCCAACAGATCAGCATCATATAAAGCTTTCAAAACCAGAGCCACTTCCTTCAGTGCAACTGCATTGGATTTCCCAGAAAATTCTTCTATAGCTCTAAGCAATCGCAGTTGAGACTCCTTGTCTTGAGCAACAGCAGCAAGGTAGCTTTTCTTCTTAATAACCTCCTTGGCAAATCCTTTCTCCACGCCATCCAAGAGTGCCTCGTACAAAGCAGTAACAACTTCCTGAGGAGATCCAGAGAGTGAACCCAAAAAGGATTGTAATTTGCTGGCAGTAACTCCCTTTTTTAGATTTGCTTTTACTTCCCTAACAAGCCTCTCATGGTTCGTCTCTCCATTCTCAGTCTTGGACTTCTCAGGTGTCACAGAAGCAGCTGCCTTAGGACTTGGGGTTTGAGTAGTTGCCTTGGACTTCTTCTCTGACTCAACTGTGGACAGCATAACCATTTCGGCAGTCGCAGCATTCAGCTGTTCTTGTATACGCTGCTTAGCAGCTTCCAGCGATGTATCAGTCTGCCACTTCAAATTCAAGTTTTGCTTTCCAATAGGATTTCTTCACTATTTGCTTAGTAAAGAAATTCATAGGCTTGTCATATCCTCTAAAACTATTTACACAATCCTATAGAAATCTCGAAGTGGAGGGGCTTTCACATTAACATGGCTTCTAGGTGGTGAAGCGTGATCCTCATTGGAGCCACCATGTTTCTTTTTAGAACTAGGTTTTGCATTACCGTCTTTGGAAGAAACCTTTTTCTTTGTTTCTTTCTTCAGCTTCTTCATCCCTTCGTCAGCAGCCTCGCCTTCCTTCAGCCGCTCCTTCTCAGCTCTTCTCATAGCTTTCTTGTCCTTGGAACCCTTCTTAGACTCGGGCGGGTTCTTAAGTATAAAAGTTGTTAGCTTGTCCCTCATGTCAACATCAGAAAGGAAACCACATGCAGCACATTTTAGTTGGATCATCTGATTTTTTGTTATAATGATCTCTGTTTCAGGGTTTCCACAACCATAGCACTGAACATATTTCTTAATAAAGTTCTCCAGAAGACCAGCAAGTTTGGGAGTTTCATGAGCTCCATTGACAAGGGCAGTTCCAGATTTTTCATCAAATTTCGATTGTGCCCCGAGCTCATTTCCAAAATATTTTGTTGTATAGGACAGGGGCCTTGCTAATGCTTTGGCAATGTCAACCATGTTCACCACATTTGTCTTGATACCATTCCCACGGCCCTCTATCTTGGTAAGCATCCTGGGCATCTTATACCTGTAAAAGGCATCATCACTGTTGTTGGCACCAATGTTTTGCAAAGCCATCTTTGATTCAGTAAGAATCCTGGATGAAGTGTTAGGTATGTTCAGAGAACTCTTCAGCAGAACAATGGCAAAGTGCCGGTTGTGCCTTCCAGCAATCACAATGGTCGAAGTGCTCTTCCTTTAATGATTTGAGATGCATACAGTCAACCCGACCTGAGAAATGACGGTTCTTTTTCTTTGAAGTAGGACAATACTCTCCAAGCAATCCAATGGATTCCAAATAGAAGATGGCTTGTTCGGACATAAAAGAAGTTTCACTTAGACCACTGCAACTTTGTAAATCCACAGAAGACACACCACCTGTAACCTTAAAAAACGAACCATAAGTCAAGCAAGGAAACTAAAAGTTCCTATACAAAATTATATTAAGAAACAAATGAAAGGCAAAGAATTTTAATAATGACGGGTAACAATAGGGTTGAGTAGTAGTGTTTTTTTCTAGCATGATTTGTCATTATTTTGAACAAACTGTTTCACCCTTGAGATTCAAAAGTTGAGTTCCTTTTGGCAATAGCAGCATGAAAAGCAACACATTCTATAAATTTTTTACAATGAATAGGAACAACAAAGGTACATAATGATAACTTCAAAATTCCCTTAGGTCATTTATCAATGTGTATAAGCTTCCAAAACTGCATAATCTAGAAAAACTTAAAGAGAAACCCACAATTGCTTAGTTTCAAAAACTAGACTATATTTATCTCCAATGCCCGAAGTCTTGATACTTCTTCAACAGAACGAATAGCCAACGTAACTTATGTCATGAATAGACGACATAATTTTTTTCATGAATTGGATACTTCTTCAACAGAACGAATAGCCAACGTAACTTAGTGTCATGAATAGACGACATAATTTTTGTCATGAATAGTGTCTCCACTTGGGACTATTCCACTCCATTACCATCAAAATACGTAAAAGAATTAGGGAGCAAACTGTAGAGCTTTTCAGCTTACTTTTGACAAAAAGGGAATAACACATATATAGGCAACAACTATCAAATAAGCTATTATTTTACAATCTACTGTGATAAAGAAATCAGTGTACGTGCTATACTGATTAAAGTGTACAGAGTCCATCCAATCAATGCCAAACTATTGGGAATTTGACATATGAACTATATATATCCATTCAGCTCTAATTCAACTCATTTCAATCTTTAGAGCAATTCAACTAAGTTTTGACAAAAACAGTGTTTTGGACGGTTAAAGGCGACAAGGGTCTGCCTTGCCACCGCTCGCCTTTTTGAAGTACGATGTCAATTAATACCAAAAAATTAAAATATTTAATTGCACATATGAATAATCAAGATCTCAATCTCAATAATATATTAGCAAATATTTCAATTCAACCCAGACCCCACTTGTGAAGATTTCACTAGGTATGTTGTTGGAAAAATTAAAATAGATAGTAGATACTACAAGTCTAAAACTTGAATGAGAAAAAAAATAAAAAAAGTCAAAATAGCAAGAAAAATAAGAAGTAACTTTGTAGTCTAAAGAAGAAGTAAAAAAAAACACAGGAAGAAGAAATCTCAAGAATAAAAGATGAATAAAAAAGGAAATACGTATTGGTTGGACTTTGGAGTCTCCGTAAAAGTTTGGCTGATCGCCGTATAAGCCTAATTAGGTCATTTGGTTGGAGTCGAAGTCTAAGTGTAAGTGTGCAGTGCAAATTTGGAAAGAAATCTTAAAATCATATTTAACTATTAAAACCCTAAAGTGGTTGTCTTTTTTTAAGAAAATACAAAAGGTGACGCTTTTCTCGGCTCTAGCCTTTATCGCCATTGTTACTATGACGTTGCCTTTTGAAGATCGCCTCGCCATAAAGCTACAAGGCGATGAAGGATCGCCTAGCCTCTCGCCATTGGCGACAAGGTGATAGCCTTTCACAACACTGGAAAAAAGAGAACAGCACAAACATAGGCAACAACTATCAAAGTATGTTATTCTTTTACAACCTACTCCAACTAAAGAAGTCCACGTTACACAGCTTAAAACATACAAAAATCATTCAATCAATGCCAAATTATTTAGAATTCATATGTATATCAACTTCACTCTATTTCAAACTGTAGAACCAGACAGCTCACTTTTGACAAACAGAGAACAACACAAATACAGGCAACAACTGTCGAACAGAAATCAGTATCCATTTTATACAGATCAAAACATACACAATCAATTTAATCAATGCCAAACTATCTGATATCTGAATATTACCTATCTCCGTTCCACACTCTATTTCTCCAATTTTCACTCCGATTCCCCAAAAAAGTGTTTTTAGCCTAATTAAGAGTCCTCTAAAGCTAGAGATTCTCTAAAAACAAACGCCTAATAATCTCACCAGATCAGTAAATATATTCTCAACCAAACAACTAAAACCAAATAGATCGAAAAAGAAAAAAAAAACTAAAAAAATTAGATCCGACAGGAAACTAAAACAAAATATATCAGCACGAAGATGAACACTTAGATAACATAATTAAATATGCAAGGACTGACGATTGATTGGCCAACCTCAAAATTACGATTACTGAATTGATAAAGCTAAGAATAAGATGAAAATAAGAACAAAAAGATAATCAAAATACCTTAGAGATCGATCGAACGAAGCGGAGCAATCTGCAATATGACGAGAGCGAGCGAGAGAGAAGAGCAATTGATGAAAAACGTAAATTAGGGTTTAATAAGAAAGGATAGAGAAAAGCGGTGATAGAGGATAGGCGGCCTAGAAGTTTCTTTCCTTTTGTTTGAAAGAAACCTAAAATGTATATAAATATGTGCAAATTATTTTATTTTATTAATTAATTTATTTTTGTCCTGTGTATTTCATGTAAATTATGATTTAGAATGAGTATATCTACTTGTTAATTTTCGTACAAATTTAAATGCACACAATTTAAATTCATGTTTGAACTTTTGTTCACAAAAGGTTACAAATAATTGAATTTATATTATTTTTTTAAGAAATTTTTTATATAAGTTATTTTCTAGGACGTTCTCATTTATCTTTACCTAGAAGCACAAGAGGAGTTTCAGATTGAGATTGTGTCTAAATTTGAACTTGTATAACTAAAGTAGTGAGTGTTTCATTTAATTCATTTCTGACAGCTTAATCTATTGCTACAACACATTAACAATCTGTTGCAACATAAGATTAAATTGTATCCAATCGAGTGATCATATGTTACGACAAAATATTAAGTAGTGTTCAACAGAATGATCATATAAAATTGCAATGGAAGATTAAGATGTATTCAGCAAAGTGGTCATATGTTGCAATAGATGATTAAGTTGTATCTAATAGAAGTCATATGTTACAACAAAAGATTAGGTTATATCCAACAAGCAACTCATTTGTTACTAGAGATAATCACATATTGCAACAGATGATTTAGATATTGCAACAAACCACTCAATTATTGCAACAGATGACTTACCAGTTTCAACAAATGACTTACTTTTATTGGATTTAAGTTTTTCTAAATATTATTCCATAGCTTAATTTACTACACTATCATTACCATTAACTGTTTGTAAAATAAATCTTTTTAGGTACCATTTATGGAGGAATCAATAATAATAGGGGTTATTTGTTATGATGAATGGATCGAGAAGAACAATCAATTTATTTGGCATCGAAGGATGGTGACATATTAGAGATAGATGAATGAACCAAAAAATTTACATAAAAATTTTGTGAATTTAATCATCAACTATTGTGACCTAAATTGTTAACCGAAAGATCCTGTCATCAGTTATATGTACAACTCTATTATTGGGAGCAATAATATGCCTAGCTCTGAATCGTCACAGTCGAGCAATGTTCAAGATAATGAAACAAATTTTTACAAGGGAATGACATTCAAGAATAAAGAAGAACTAGTAACTTCATTGAAAAATTACTTTCTTGAAAAAGGACTATGAAAACAAAAGGTAATTAATTCTTGTATTGTGTATTACTTTAGATGTGCACATTTAAAGTGCAAGTGATGGTTGAGGGTTGTAAAACTTTTAAGTTTCAATAAATTTTGTATTAGAAGCATACGTGTGGTTCAGAGCATATTATGAGTCATAATCCACATGCCACGACAAGATTTACAGGTAAATACTTTCAAATTAGATTTTCCAAATAGTAAAAGCCATCTACAAGAGATATGACAAATCAAATTCGAACAAACTTGCATTTTAAGGTAAGTTATTGAAAGATTTATAACGGCATGAAGATTGATAAATCTTTGATTAGGGGAACGCATGAGCGTGAGTATACAACGTTTGATACGTATCATTATATGCTCGACCAATCAAATATACGAAGCAAGATGGCATTGGAGGTTGATGAAAATGGGAGGTTCAAGAATTTTTTTGTACCATATGTGTCTAATTAGGTTCTTGATTTTCAACAAATGAAAAAAGTCATAACTGTTGATGGTACTTTCTTAAAGAGCAAGTATGAAGGAGTTTGTTGTCGACTATGACGTAGAATGCTGATAATTTTTTTTTATGGCTTTTTGTATGGTGAATAAGGGATGTGATGCCTCATATCATTTTTTTTTAAACAAATGAGAAGCTATGTAAATGATACAAATGAGTTGTGCATAATTTTTTGTAGGCATCCATATATTAGAAAGATGATTTTAACTATTTATCCTACAACTCACTATGATTGTTGCATCATGTACCTTGAAGAAAATGCTTGAACTATCTTTCACACTTCAAAATTAGTATCTCAATTTTATAAAGCAACAAAAGCGTACAAGAGAGGTGAGTTCTATGACTTTTTCAACTAAGTACAAGATATGGTATTGAAGGCAGCTGAATCTCTTGAACGTTTCAGATTTCATACATGCAGAAGATATTTTATTTGAAAAATAAGTATAATATTGTAAATTATAAAGTTGAGCGTCTTGTTTCAATTTATTGTAATATTATCTTTTATTAAGAGTGAATCTGAGTAATCTTTTTTATTTTTATTTTTGTCTACATATAATATTATGACGTCAAACATTGCTAAGTCGATGAATGTAATATTTGAGATTGAAAGAGAATTTTCAAATATTGCTCTATTCGATGACATAAACAAGAATTTTAGGTTTTTATTTCATCAAAGGCATATGGAGTTGGTGAACTCACTAAACCAGTTTATCCCTTAAATGAAAAAAAAAATCAAAATATGTCGAACTTGGGTTCTATGAGGTAGTGGTGAGGTCTGCATACATTCTACCCTCCCCATACCCCACTTGTGGGATTTCACTGGGTATGTTGTTGTTGTTGTTATGTCGAACTTAGGTAACAAGTTAATGGCCTATCAAATTGCTAACTACAATTTCACTGTCATTGATCATGGTGATGTGGCTACGGTCAATCTACAAAGAAGATCTCGTACATGTAGAGTTTTTGACTTGGACAAAAAATTTTGTCCACATGCTATATCAGCAGTTTGAACCTAATATGATGCACGATTTGCAGCTCAATTTTATGAATACTCATCTCCATATTATGCAGTAAAAAAATATATAATTACATATTATGATAAAATTCATTTGATATCCCTCGAAGATAGTTGGATGTACTTTTGAATATTTTAGAGAGAGAAATAGCTCATTCATATGTTGATCCAAGCAAATTGGGAAGAAGGTGATATAAGAGAACGCGTAGAGTTGACGAATCATTTCCAATAAGAAAAAATAAGTGCTTCATGTATAACGAAATAGGCCAAAACAATCATATGTTGTGGATCTAAAGTCTAAATTGGCTACTACTACAAAGATTTTCAATGGCTGCATAGTCCCACCACTTTGTCAAAATTGTTACGCAAATAAAAGTCCAAGAATTTAGCTAAAAGTTTTGTCAAAATTGTTAGGCACAAAATTATTGTAAGTTGTGTGAAATAAAAGAATGTTTGTTATTTTACAAAGAAGAGTTATTTTTTGGCATTATCAAATTGTCATCAATATTATTATATCACATTTACTCCATTGTAATATTTGGTATTGTGACTCTCTTGTATCGCTACTTAGAAAAAATATTCTGGGCGTGATTATTATTTTTCCCAACATCGTGGTATTAGAGCCATGGCAAATAATAATCATAATATTTGGTTTTGTGACTCTCTTGTATGGCTACTTAGCGAAAATATTCTGGGCGTGATTATTATTTTTTCCAACAACGTGGTATCAGAGCCATGATAAATAATAGTCCGTTGTCCTTGTAGTACCCCCGTCTCACAAGAGAAAATTATGAAAAATGGTGTCTACGAATTAAAGCCATTCTTGGTGTTTATTCGAAAAATGGACTTTTGATTTTATTCGAAAATAAGATTTAATACTTAATTAATTAAAGTACAAATCAAATTCTCGAAAATTGAAAGAGTCGCCACTTAATTTTAAGGATAATTAGGAAACCAATAAACATTTAAAAAGACCTAACAGAAAAAATCTTTTAAAAAAATATCAAAGGAAATGTTCGGGTTCAATTTTCACTTTGAGAAAAACTTAATCATTCAAAATGGCCGCTAACGTGCGTTCGATCGACGATTAGAAAATTGACTAACTTTTAAAAGTTTTGATTGACTTTGAAAAAGTTGACTAGTTTAAAAGTTGACTAATTTTAAAAGAATTAGATAAGTTTGAAAGAATGACTAGGTTTGAAAAATTGACTAGATTTGAAAAAAGACTAAGTTTAAAAGTTGACTAACACTTAAACTATTTTGCAAGAGTTGTACAATGTTGACTAGAATTGACAAGTTAAAAAAAATGACTAACTTCAGAAAAGGGTTAACCAATACTTGAACCTATATTGCAAAATTTTGCCAAAATAATTGTAGGAATATTTCTAACACAGAAAATCATAAAAATGAAAATTAACATAAATGAAGACATGCTGGAGAAATTAATTAGATTAATAACAAGCAAAAATAATACAAGTGAACAAGTTAATGTTAGTATTCACATAAATATAAACAAATAACATAATCTAAAGAGAGACAAGGATTGAGCTCTTGGCTCATTTTTCCCTTTCCTAATTTCCAAGAGTTGGTCCTATGATATACACTTAGTGTATATTTTCTATATATCAGTGTATATTCACTAATTTTGACCTTCAGAACCTGTATATCAGCTTTCGTTCCTGTATATTCTTTATCTTGTATATTGGGCTGACTCAAGATGGAAGTTGAATTTGGGTCTCCGTGGCCCAAAAGCTGCAAATGGGGGTCCAAATGTGGGCTCGAAGGGTGGAAATCATGCAGAATGAGAGAAAAGAAAACTTAGTAGTCTCCAATAAGAAGGATTAAAAATAAATGCTATCATGATGAAATGCACAATTGAGTCCAGCAAGCTCATGGCACCTTCAGATAAAGAAACACAAGAAAGGAAATAAGGAGTATCATATTTAATTCAAGAGAAACAAGTTGTTGATATAATAACATCGCATGAGCCAAATCATGGATGCCAATGATATGAAAAAGAACGAAATAAGGAAACCAAAGTTCAACAGAGCAAGGAATATGCTAATACAGTGAACTACAATGTCATTTCATTTTCTAGCTTAAACAAATAACACTCAGGTAAGCAAATCAAACCCCACTTAATTGTTAACCATCTATGAACTGTTATGGAGATAGAGGAACTACTACAAGAGTCCAGACAAGCGAAGAAAAGAAAAAAAAAAGGGACATGAAGCTTGAACAAGTAAAAGTAAATCACTGAATTTGAAACAAATCCAAACACAACCTATTCATAACAACATTATGCAGTCAACTAGCCACTGATTTAGACCACATCTAACTAAAATAGAGCTTAATAATGAGAATTCAAAGGGACATGTTATGGTTGATTCAACAACATCATACAGTTGCCATTAAGGCCAAGACATAACAGTCACGAATTGATCGGAAAGCAAACTCCAAGAAAAAATAGAACCACAATTACTTTTGGTGTTTGAAAACAGCATGTTTAAACATGAGATTCTCAAGTTTAATGAGGACCAACACTTAAAACACAGAACTAAGCATAAACTTTGTATATTCGACACTAACATTCCTCAAACAGTGGATTCAAAACGAGTGATACTACTTCAGGTAGTTCAGTCACCATTTTACGAGTCACATGCATAAATATGAACGTAAATGCTTATTTGCTTCACAATATAGCAAAAGAACACCAAAACAAATGATATAGACTACAACACAATCCGTGAAAACAACGAGACAATTAAATAGAGAGTGAAGTAAATAAACAAGTATAGTTCAAACCTCAGAATTAGAATCAATGGATTAAGGCTGGGAGGAAATTAAACAAAATAATAGCAGCAACCTAGGACACTTACTAGAAATTGTTGTTATAACAAGAAATACCTATATAGCAACATCATCTAGTCAGCTATATCGACTTAACAACATCATCTAGTCAGTTATATAGCAACCAGAAACACAACAGTGCACGCATCATTAAAAATAAGAAGTTTAGATGAAGACATTACCTGTATCGGTGCAACAAACTGAGACGATGAACTTGATGAAGCTTCTCCACCACCAAAGAGTTCCGTCTACACCTTCCTCAACCAAGAATCCTCAATTTTAAGGCCTTCAAAGCCAAATGAGTTTCTGGGAAATTAGTTTGAGGATATGTGAACTATAATTAGACTTTTGGAATCATGAACGACTATGGAAATCGATTAAGTTTTGACTAGGGTTTCGAATTAGGATCCCCCCCCCCCCAAACAAGTAATGAAGAAGGATATAAATAGCCTAAAGATTAGAACTCAAATGAGATGAAAATTAGATGGGTAAATTAGGGAATTTTGGGGATGAATTTTCAGGATTTGAAATTCAAATCCTTCTCAAAGGGATAAGGGAATCTCGAATCGTGCCAAATCCTCAAACGGATTAAGAATCTCGACTATTGATTGAAGAGAGAGAAAACATGATTCAGACACCTGGAAATTCCCTCAACGAATTCGTGTGGCGAAGGGGACAGGTAGGTATGAATTGGTTGAACGGAACGTTGGAGGAAACAAAGAGGGATTTGGATTCTTGTAGATTTAGTCCTCTAGTTCTACGTCAAAGAAGAAGAAGAAGAAGAAGAAGAAGAAGAAGAAGAAGAAGAAGAAGAAGAAGAAGAAGAAGAAGAAGAAAAAACGAAAAGGAGAGAGAGGGGAATGTACGCATGAGAAAGGAGAAAAATGGGAAAGAAAAGGGAATTGGGGGCGTGTGGCCCCCATGCGCTGTGTATATATGTTATGTATGTATATGTTGGCTGAAAATAAAAGAAATTGGGTCGAGTTTGGTATTAAAATTAGGCTGGATTGACTTGATTTGGGACAGAATTTTAGTCCAAGATGAAGGTTGAAAAATTGGTTCAAGGTGGGGATTTAAAATTTAGAAATTGACCAATTTGATTGCGATTTTAGCCAATTAAAAGTAATCAAATTGAATTTGATTGACTAATTTGACTACATGAAGAATTATACAAATTAATTCAAGAGCTTTTAATATCACCAACTTGAAATAATTAAGAATAATAACTCTTAAAAGATCGAATTATACAAATTAATTAAAGAGCTTTTAATATTATTAACCTGAAATAATTAAGAATAATAATTCCTAAAATAAAAAAATAAAATGAAATTTATTTGAGAAAAATATTTTTTTATTTATTTATTTTCGAAAGCTAATTATTTCAAATTGTTAAAAATCAAAAGCTCGATCATTAATTTATATCATGGAGGATAAAAATTGATGTCAACACTTGGCTCTCAAGATGTTTGGGACATTGTAGATAAAGGGTATATAAAACCCGTCAATGAAGAAACTTTGTCCTAAAATGAAAAGGAGGTCTTGTAAAGACAAGAAAGAAAGATCAACAAGCCCTCACCCTTATCCATCAGTATTTGGATGATGGTATGTTTGAGAAGGTGACTGATGCAACCATCTTAAAAGAAGCTTGGAAGATTTTACAAAATTCTTTCCAAATAATTGATAAAGTAAAGAAAATAAAACTTCAAACTCTAAGGCCTGATTGTGAAGTTTTAAAAATGAAAGAATCTGAATCTATTTTGAATTTCTGTTCAAAAGTGATGGTTGTTATAAATCAACTAAGAAGGTACAGGGAAGAAGTAGATGATGTGCATATGGTAGAAAAGATACTTCGTTTTTTAACACCTAATTTTGATTATGTGGTGTGTACTATTGAGGAATCTAAAGATTTAGATTATATGACAGTAGAGCAATTGGAAGGTTCGTTACAAGCCCATGAAGAAAAAAATGAAAAGGAGAAAAGAAGAACCACTAGAACAACTTCTTAAGACTCAGACATCCTTCAAAAATCTTGAAGGTAAAACAAGTTCTAGAAGAAATGGACAATAGCGAGGCTGCGATGATCGTGGAGGTCGCGGAAGAGGAAGAAGTTATATTAACAAATATAACAATGAGGATGAGAGCCATCAAGGATTTAAAGGTCGTGGCCGTGGACAACAACGAGGTAGAGAGCGTGGAGCCTATCAAGCTACCAATGAAATGAGGTATGACAAATCTAAAATTGAGTATTGTAATTGCCATAAATTTGGACATTACTCTTGGGAATGTCGTAGTAATGTTGAAGAGAAAGCTAACCTTGTTGACAACAAAGAAGAGGATGAATCAACATTGTTAATGGCACTCAAAGAAGAAGATACAGATGATTGCAGTTCATGGTATCTTGACAATGGAGCAAGCAATCATATGTACCACAAGTATCAAATAACTTTACACAATGGAGCAAGCAATCATATGTGTGGACATAAAGGCATGTTTGTGGATATAAAGAAGACGATGAAAGGTAATGTGTCTTTTGGAGATATCTCAAAGATCCAAATTGAAGGGATAAGTACGATTCTAATATCCTACAAAAATGGTGGTCATAAATTGATTAATAAGGTTTACTATGTGCCAAAATTGAAAAGTAATATTTTGAGTTTAGGTCAACTTCTTGAAAAAGGATATGATATTCATATGAAAAATATGCATCTTTGGCTTAGAGATTCAAGTAACAACTTAATCTCTAAAGTACATATGGCAAATAATAGGTTGTTCCCTTTCAATCTAAAAATCATTGATGCAAAGTGTTTGAAAGCTAATGTGCAAGTTGACTCATGGTGTTAGCACATGCGATTTGGGCACTTGAATTTTGAACCACTCAAATCAATGAGAGAAAAGAACATGGTTGATGGAATTCCATCAATTAACCATCCAAATCAGTTGTGTGAAACTTGTCTTCTTAGAAAACATGCAAAGAAGAGTTTTCCGAAGGAAACCACATCAAGAACAACTAAGTCACTCCAACTTGTTCACACAGATGTGTGTGGACCAATTAACCCACCTTCTTTTGGTAAAAGTAAATACTTTTTGCTCTTTATTAATGATTTCAGTAGAAAGACTTGGGTATACTTTTTGAAGCAAAAATTTGAAACTTTTGTTGCTTTTAAAAATTTTAAAACGCTTGTAGAAAAGGAAAGTGGTTGTGAAATTAAAGCACTAAGGTCCGATAGAGAAGGCGAATTCACTTCAAAAGAATTTAATGACTTTTGTCAATCTCACGGAATTTATTGCCCTCTAATAGTACCTTACTCACCCCAACAAAATGGAGTAGCAGAAAGAAAGAATAGAACAATTCTTAATATAGCTAGATGTATGTTGAAAGCTAAAAGTATACCAAAAGAATTTTGGGCCAAGGCTGTTTCTTGTGCAGTTTATTTGAGGTATAGATCTCCAACAAGAAATGTGAGAGACCAAACACCTCAAGAAGCATGAAGTGGAAGAAAGCCAAGTGTCAAGCATTTGAGAATCTTTGGAACTATAGCTTATGCTCATGTTCCATATCAAGGGAGAGCCAAACTTATCAATCGAAGTGTCAAGTATGTGTTTGTTGGCTATGATTCGATTTCAATGCGCTACAAGCTATACAATCCAAACAATAACAAGGTGGTGGTGAGTCATGATGTTGAATTTGATGAAGCAACAACATGGAATTGGGAGGCTCAGGAAGAAAGAACATATGATTTCTTTCATACTTTGAAGATGAAAAAGAAGAGGAGATAATTCCACCTACACAAGATGCAACCCCACCTCCTTCACCAATAATTGTTGCATCTCCATCCATACAAGAAAGTTCAAGTGAAAGGCCTCATAGGATTAAGAGCATCCAAGAACTCTATGATAACACAAATGAAGTTACTAATTTTGATTTTTTGTGTTGTCTCTTTGCTGATAGTGAATCAATGAATTTTGATGAAGCTGTTAAAGAAAAAAAGAGGAGATATTCCATGGAGGAAGAAATCCAATCAATTGAAAAGAACAACACTTGGAAATTAACAACTCTTCCTAAGAATCATCGAGCAATTGGAGTCAAATGGACATACAAAGTGAAGGAAAATGTCCATGGAGAGGTGGAGAGATACAAGGCAAGACTTGTGGCAAAAGGCTACAAGCAAAAACATGGCATTGACTATGAGGAAGTCTATGCACCTGTGGCTCACGATAGAGACAATTCGTTTGCTAATCTCTTTAGCAGCTCAAATGAAGTGAAAAATCCATCAACTAGATGTCAAATCAGCATTCTTGAATAGATATCTTGAAGAAGAAGTCTACGTTGAACAACCATTAGGCTTCATGGTCAAAAATCATGAAGATAAGGTGTTGAGATTGAAGAAAGCCTTATATGGATTGAAGCAAGCTCCACGTACATGGAATAGTCACATTGATAAGTACGTTCAAGACAATAGATTTACTCGTCGCCTTCATGAATATGCTCTTTACATTAAAGTCCATACTAACAAAGATATTCTGCTTATTTATCTTTTTGTTGATGATCTTATTCTGACGGGCAATAATCCAGTTTTGTTTAAAGCTTTCAAGAAAGCTATGTCCCTTGAGTTTGAAATGACAGACATAAGGCTCATGTCATATTACTTGGGTTTAGAAGTAAACCAAATGAAGGAAGGCATTTTCATATCTCAAGAAAGTTATACAAAAGAGATTTTGAAGAAGTGTAATGTGTCTTTTGGAGATATCTCAAAGATCCAAATTGAAGGGCTAGGTACAATTCTAATATCTTGTAAAGATGATGGTCATAAATTGAATAATTCTGTGAACGCCCCAATGGAAAGTGAAACAAAATTGTCAAAGTTTGATGATAGAGAAAAAATGGATTCCACTCTGTTCAAAAGTCTCGTGGGAAGTCTAAGGTACTTGACATGAACTAGACCAGATATACTCTTTGCAGTTGGAGTAGTAAGTCGCTTCATGAAAGCTCCTACCTCTACTCACTTGAAGGTCGCCAGAAGAATTCGTCGTTACCTAAAAGGTACGGTCGACCTTGGACTATTTTATTCTTCTGATGATGATTTTAATCTTGTGGGATATTGTGATAGTGATTATGCGGGAGATATTGATGATAGGAAAAGTACATCTGGTTTTGTATTTTTCTTGGGTGACTATGCTATTTCATGGAGTTCAAAGAAACAGTCCATTGTTACTCTTATCTGGTTTTGTATTTTTCTTGGGTGACTGTGCTATTTCATAGAGTTTAAAGAAACAATCCATTGTTACTATCTCGACTTGTGAAGCAGAATTTGTGGCAGCAACTTCATGTACGTGTCATGTTATTTGGCTGAGAAGATTGTTGAAGGAACTCAATTTGCCACAAATTGAGGCCACAACAATTTGTGTTGACAACAAATCTGCACAAGTACTTGCCAAGAATCCAGTGTATCATGATTGAAGCAAGCATATAGACACAAGATATCATTTTATCCGAGAATACATTGCCAAGAAAGAGGTAGAACTCAAGTATGTGAAATCTCACGATCAAGTTGCGGATATCTTCACAAAGCCTCTCAAGTTTGAAGATTTTCAGAGATTGAGATCGAGCCTTGGAATAAAGAAGAAAAATCAAAATTAAGGGAGAGATTTGTGGATCCAAAGTCTCAATATGTTACTACCACAAGAATAAAGAAGAAAAATCAAAAATAAGGGAGAGATTTGTGGATCCAAAGTCTAAATTGGCTACTACTACAAAGATTTTCAATGGCTGCATATTCCTACCACTTTGTCAAATTTGGTAGACAAATAAAAGTCCAAGAATTTAGCTAAAAATTTTGTCAAAATTGTTAGGCAAGAAAAGTCTAAGTTAGGTATAATTTTGATTTTATTGTATTTCATTGATGTCATTAGTGACATCAAGTGGTGTAGTACTTTTCCTATAAATATGGGAGTTTTGCTCATTTATAGTAACACCAAAAAAATAAAGAGAGCAAAAGAAAGAAGAGAGAGTCATCCACAAGCTATTTTAGTTTGTGAGAAAAATAGCGTGGGAGTAAAATTGTTGTAAGTTGTGTGAAATAAAAGAGTGTTTGTCATTTTATAAAGAAGAGTTATTTTTGGTGTTATAAATTGTCATCAATATTATTATATCACATTTACTCCATTGTAATATTTGGTATTGTGACTCTCTTGTATCGCTACTTAACAAAAATATTCTGGGCGTGATTATTATTTTTCTCAACATATGTCTAGCTCGAAATGCTCCATAATTATTGTTGAATTTGAGAAATCTTTTTTTTCAATTAAGGATGAATATATCCTTTTAAGTTGATAATGTATTTTAATAAAATTAAGTTTTTTTTATCTCTGTTATATCTGCTAGCAATGGATAATAATATATTACAATAGATGTGTCATTTTTTCAAAATTATTTTTAGCAAAATCAATTCAAATTACTCAACAGGTGATACAGATGCAAAATTTGTAGCAAGAGATGCAATTTATGTGGCAACAACTGAAAATTTATTGAAACAAATAACTTATTTGTTGTAACAGATAACTTACCTGCTACAAATGATGTATATATATGATTGATGATTATCTCTATTAGAATTTACATTTGGTGCAATAAGTGCAATATTTGTGGCAGTAGATGACTCATATATTAATAATGATCAGTAGCAATGAAATGAAAAATCATTCATATATGTAACAAATAAAATAAATATTACATACATAAGGTGGTTAAGGGTGTCTGGCAACATAATTTCAGCTTCTTCATAGAGCCATATTTATGCAAAAATTCTTACAAAAATATGAAGAAAAATAAACTAAATGGCTATTCTCCAAGCGGGAAAAAAGGAAAAGAAAGAATAGTTGCATAGTAAGATTTGAACTACTAAACATGGACGACAACAACTAATGGGGTCCACACCCATTTCATACCCATTAAAATAAAGGAAGAAAGAAGCAAATTGTTCATCAAATTGGTCAAGAAAGGGAGCTGCTATTTGCAGATACAAATTGTTGTCAATTGCACCACTTTTTTTCTCTGATTGGCCAAGAGAAAAAGGTAGCCATAAATTTTTTTTTATAAATAGAGAGCCTCAGCTTTCTTGTTAAACACACCAAAATAGAGAAGAAAAAAAGAGTCACAGAGAGAGAATAAAATATATTGAGTATTTTATCTGTGAGGTATACCATAGGCTATTTAATAAAAATAGTTTGTGAAGAAAAATAGAGTGTGATTGGTATTTTAGTAAGGTGAAAAAATCAAAAAAGAATATTTCTTTTGTGTGTGTAAAAGTCTTTGAGAGTAGTGTACTTGTGCCTACACGGTGTAAAATTTCTTATTATAATAATATCAGTTATTCCTCTTAGCCCGTGATTTTTTTCCTTATTTAGAAGAGTTCCACGTAAAATATTTGGTGTCGTTATTTCTCATTTTTTGTGTGCCATATTTATTTTGTGTTATTCCATATTTTTCCCAACAAACTTGTATCAGAGCCGAGGTTCTGTCTGAGTATGCTCTATGGTTGCAGTATAGTCTGAACTTTCACAACAGAAAAGAAATACTTTGGTAAATAATTTTTTTTTGAAAAAATAATGGAAGCCAACACTAGTGGCATGGTCACTTTGAATGACACTAATTATACCATTTGAAAAGGAAAATGAA
>DF363473.1:6418-33301 GCA_000787875.1 Solanum virginianum
GAGGAGGGATCTATGTTTCATGCCCAATAATACGAAATCAAGTAGCCTCACATACCTCGCTGTACGACCTTGCTATTACCTTGAGATAACCTTCACTTCCTCCAAATATTTATCTACAACATATTAGGTGATAAAACTAGCATTAGCAGCCAATAGATACATCTTGGCAGCTTAATCTTATAAAAAACAACATGGGGGCAGCAAGCATGTAATTATAAACCCGAGTGTATTCTTTCAATCTTTATAGCCCAATCTCATAAAAAAAATATACGGGCAGCAAGCGGAAAATTATAAACCCGAGCGTATTCTTTCAACCTTTCCGCTCCTCATCGTATTTTCTAATACTCATTCTCATATACATATCATGTGTAGCCTATTTTAGTGCCATAAAAGTCTTACAATAGCCCACAAAGCACAACACATAACAATTCTATACAACATACAAATAGGCGGCATAACGTTACATCCCTTCGCTACATTTTAAAGTTGACAATTCCAAACTTGTTCCAACTTTAACCAAACAGTCCCCACCATATATAAACATATAACCAGTCCTAAAATAGTTCAAAAACAGTCCTCAAAATAGGTGTAGGACATGATACTATAGTCCTCTATCAATCAACCCATAATTTCTACAAACAACACACTTAGGATAACACGTTAAACCTCGATTGTTTATGTATAACCAAATAGTGCAGCAACCTTTATACATCATTACAGAACTCAAATAAATTAAGAAAAATAACCTTCTTTCAAAATCAATCCAACAAAGAAGAGAAAAGCTCCCAAATAAACAAGAAAAGTATACAACAACCCTTGGAACACATGCTGGCCAAAAGTTTCAGCATATACCTAACCAATATAGTCTCTTGTTTTTTATAAGAAAACCATACTAAACACATAAGTAAACTTACTTACCATTACCTTAAAGGTGTAAGGCTTCTCCAAGAACACTAAAAGTCTCCTTGTGGCTGTTTTTCAAGGTTAAGAAAGTGAGAGAAAGCTTGTGAAAGCTGATATTTTTTCCAAGTTAAGAATGACTTAAAGGTGCTACTTGTAAGTCTTTTTAAAGGAGCCTTTGGACAACTTTGTTGTGTGGTTTAAGCCTCATATTATCAAGGTGATGATGCAGTAGCTTGGCCCTTTCACTTGGGCCTAATTGGGTTTCAAAGTTTATGGGCCTTGGCTGCTCATTTTCCTAATTTCTCTTCACTTAGTTTGGGCCCACACACATCCTCTCAAAATATATTCATGCATAATGACTAATAAAATAGGCTTACCCATATAGTGATATCTCTTCTTTTTCTCCTCATTCCTAACTCACCACCTTATTTTTGTGCTTTTACCCTTACACCAACCACCCTCAACATAGGCTTTTACCTGCGGTGAAGTACACAATATCTAATCCCTGAACCAGGGCCACTATTGGTAGCCACCCTTAACTTAGGTTTTTTACCTCAGTCAAGGTGTACAATGCTCAAGGACCAGGGCTAATTTTAGGATTTTCACTAGATAAGGCAAGGTTAATTAGGTGTTTAGAAAGAATTGGTGCATGTAGGGCTCAAATATTTAGAACAAGAGATATATCATAATTTGGTTGGTTATTTTAGGCTAAAGTGTACAATTTAAGAACAATGACCTAAGATCCTTTCATAATCTAATTAATCTACAATCTAACTAAGAGTAAAAGGGCAAGTTCTGAATTAGCACAAAATACATGAATCTAGCAAAATAAGCTCACACTCTCATGGCATTACATATATTATCAACAAAAGACTCACATATCATGCTTCTCATCTCAATTTACCTTTACTTATTAAAACAAATATTGTTAAGCACCTAAACATTCATGGTTACTGTTTAACTACTAATCAAAATTTTTAGTAGGTACCATTTTTCAAAATAAAATATATAAACATGTTATATGCCATAAGTATTAGTAATATATGTTATAGATATTATCTAAACATCCTAAATATGCCGGTTCAACAAAAAGTAAATATCCACAAGGAAAAAAAACTTAGGCAAGAAAACCTTGTGATAAAAAATTGGGATAGTTATAGACCATATGCTACTCAAACTTCAATGAGGCCCATAACTACCTACACCCTATAAAAAAAGTGCATTATTCCCATGATGTGCTCTCAAAATACAACACATTTGATACTTAAACCAAGGGATTTTGTGTGTTTTTAATGCAATTTTTTATGGTTTTTATGTGTTTTTATGTTGTTATTGCAGAAAAGATAGGTTGGCATAATTTTGGGGGAAAATTGCAGATTTTTGCTGAAGTGCAGGACATACGAGCTATCCTATGAGTCGTAGCTTAGGCTACGAGTCGTAGGGTAATCTCGTAGTAAGAAACTATGAGCAAGAATCACAAATTTGCTAAATAGAGGTGAGCACTACGAGGCCACTCTACAAGTGGTTGGTCACACTATGACTCGTACAGGTGGGTTCATAGCAAGAAATAGAGAGCTAAAAGTTTCAACCAAGAACTAAAGGCCTAGACTATGAGAGGGCATAGGAGTCGTAGCCCAAGCACTGACTCATATCAATAGGTCGTAATTATTAAGTCCAAAATGCAAAGTGCCTGATAAGAGACCTCGATTATGACTCGTAGGTCACCCTACAGGTCATACCTGCATGACGTACCTGCTGCCAACTGTCTTTTCTATTTATGTTTTAGGGTTAAATTGTAAATACTATAAACACCTTATGATAGGTTTTTCTTATGGAGAGTTGATACCTTGAATATTGTAGGGAAAACTTTGAATATTCTCCCTTGAATATTCTTAGGGTTTTTCTAAGGTTTAGTGTAGATTCTCCTTTTTAATTTGAAGACCCACTTTTGGGGATTGTAAAACACACATTGTACTCATTTTCCATTAGTCCAAGCTTGTGGTTTGCAACTTGTGGTGTTTTTGTTTTTTTATTATTTTGGGTAAACTCTCAACTATGTCTTCTATTTGCATTGTTGTTGATTTTGCCTTAGCCATGAGTAGCTAAGCACCCATAACTTAGGGTTGTGGGAACCATGAGTAGTTGGCTTGAAATAACCTAGACTTTGTGCATTTCTTTGCTTGGGGTTTTGCATGTATTTTTTGTTTCCCTTTATCTTAATTGTTCTTTGGTGGTCGCCAAAACCAAATGCCACCTACTATCACAATCCAAACCAACATAGTGATAAATAGAAAAAGGAAAGTAAATGATATGATTCGATTGATATGTTCTCATCTAATCAACCAAACCTGACCAAAAGGAGGTTGACTGGGATAATGGGTAACATCTAGTTGGCACATCATGGTTGTCGACCGCGCGCCATAGTGAAATTAGACCTTCACCTTCACAAGAGGGCTAGAAGAACCTAAGTTACCATCTTGCATGTGAAGTCTCAATTAGATTTGTGTTGTCTAGGGTAATTGAGTCAATGAATCATGGGGAACACAACTCTCAAGTTATCCTTAAATTTGAGTGTCTTCCTACATTGTTAGTTTAGTTTTTATTTTTGTTCTTGAATTATAAAGAAAACCCACCATTTAGAGATTTTAGTAATCAATGCTTGAAATGATAGGTAGTGGATCTCTATAGTCAACTCCTGTATTCCCTGTCGATTTGACCCTAACCTCAGTTAAGTTAATTGCTGACTGCGACCGCTTTCTTATTGGAGTGTGAACATCATAAAAGATTAACGCGCCATTGCTAGGTAATACAGGTAGGTTGTTGACTTGATTTCACTAGTGATTAGTTCAAGTATTGATTTCTAGATTCTCTTGTATTTTACTTTTGTTTTTGTTTTCTTTTGTTTCTTTCCAGGGCGTTTAAAAATAAAGAGAGATTTGCTGAGTGTCCCTAATCACAATATTAGCTTTCTTATACGCCCAGTATGAGGAGCTATATTATGAGGAGGACATTTGGTTTTTAGCTGATCAGATATGGGATTTTCAGACCGACGTCTAATGGTTCAATCATGACCATTGGCGCCAAGATCAAAGAAACTATAATTGGACCCATGGAAGAGAATGTTCTTACAGAGATAGCCAGGGTGGTTATTATGAGAAAAATAGGGGTTCAGACGCCGAGTATTGTAGTGTAGATGGTTTCAAGAATAATCCTTATGTGCTACCACACCATCATGATACAGGCACAAGCAACTTCAGAATTGAGGAGATATTTGATCGCCTGTTCAAGAAGGTTGAGGCACGAGATGAGACTCTACGTGGAATGAGATTAGAAATTGCAAACATTAACAAAAAATAGAGTCTCATTATGTGACAATTAAACAACTTTAACAACAATTTGGTCAGGTATCAACTCTACTTAAGTAGCATCAAAGTGGTACATTGCCTAGTGATATAGTGCAAAGTTCTAAGGATGAAGGGCAATGTATGGAGGCTACTAGTAGGTATGGTAAGAGTACTATTGATCCTCCTATGATGGTTGTTGTAGAAGATATTCATGAGAAAATTGTTCCAGATAAGGATGTGGTGAATAAATCAGTTGAAAAGCCAAAAAAGTACAAGTTCGTCCCTAGGCCTCCTCTTCATTTCCCTCAAAGACTCAAGAAGAGAGAGGAGGAAAGAAAGGTCAAGCACTCTCTCTCTATGTTAAAATATCTATCCATCAACACTCCTCTCATTGAGTCAGTGGAGAAGACGTCCACCATACCCTACATATACGAGCTATCCTATGAGTCGTAGCTTAGGCTACGAGTCGTAGGGTAATCTCGTAGTAAGAAACTATGAGCAAGAATCACAAATTTGCTAAATAGAGGTGAGCACTACGAGGCCACTCTACAAGTGGTTGGTCACACTATGACTCGTACAGGTGGGTTCATAGCAAATCTAGTACTTGTTCCCCTTATTTTTATACCACCACTCTTTGAGCATGATAGAAAGCTGGAAAAGAAATTAGGGGTCCAATTCATAAGTTCAAGGTAGAAGAAAAAGCAAAATTGTGGAGGAGCAAGGTTTGAGAAATTGGTAGAGTCTGAGTAACCAAGTGGACTAAGTCGAGTTGCAATAATAAATCAAGCACAGATTGGGAGGCAACCCAAGATATGTTTTATTTTATCCCTATATTCTCTATTGTTGCTTGATTTGATGCATTGAGGGCAATGCACAACATTTTCAATAGGGTGTGGGATGTTTTGGATCTTGGTGAAGTCTGAGTAGCTTAGGGTCCATAGCTACCCCAAATTTTGATCTCGAGGTTTCTTTCTATGTTTCTTTTTCCTTATGGATCACCGGCATGTTTAGTTAGTGTAGATAATTTGTAGATATATGGTAGTTACTATTTTTTGGCATATATACAATTTTGAAATGCTTTTTGAATGTTCTTGAAATTTGGGACCCTCAAAATTTTTGAGATTGTTGGTTATTTTTGCAATTATGCATGTGACTATCAGGCAATATTTGTTCTAATAAATGAAGGCAAGTTGATGCTTGAAGAATGACCTATAAGTCTATACTTGATTGTGTGCGCGATGTCGTGTGTGAGAGCTTATCTTGACGCATTCATGTATTATGTATAGACTCAAAACTTGCCCTATTACTCTATGATTGGACTGCAGATTTTGTTGGATTAGGAAAGGACCTTAGGCCTTTATTCTATTAGTAAAGTCTAATTTTGCCTAAATAACCTACCAAATGAAATAGTTTATCCCTTAGTCTAATTGTTTGAGCTTTTTAGGTACCTATTCTTTCTTGACACCTAGCTAGCCAAGCCTTGTATAATTAAATACCTTGATATTGGTCCTGGTGTGTCCTTGAACATGTGAACCTCGATTGAGACTAAAAGCCTAAGTTGAGGGTGGTTATGAATAGTGTCCCTGGATTGGGAAATAGATATTGTGTACCTCACCTCAAGCTAAAAGCCTAACTTGAGGGTGGCCCTTGTTGTGTTAAAGTTATGAAAATGAGGTGGTTAGTTGGGAAAGAAAGAAAAAAATGAAGAAGTCATATGCCGGGTGAATGAAAAGAAAAGAAAAGTTGCCTTGGATTGAAGAAGATAGCAAAAATAAGTTCAAAAAATGAGGCAAAACTGTAAAAGAGAAAGAAAACGCCTAGGGAAAACTCAAAAAGGAACAATAAGGGCAAATTTAATGAAAATGGTTGAGTTATCAAGGTAAGAGTATTGAAACAAAACATGGTTCAAGGATAGCATTTAGTCACTACTAAAATGCCATATGAAAGCCCCATGAACCTATGTTGCAAGGCATTAAGTCCTAAAGTGATCCGAATCCACTTTGTCACTAATTTGGAAGTTGTGTATAAAGTCAAGCCTATGGTGTTAGTCATTCTACATGAATTTCATTTGTGAAAGTGAGAATGCTTACACAGTCTCTGAATGTTGAATGTTTTTTGAGTGAGTAAGAGGGACTTCTTTTCTGTGAGGCATTTGCATTGCATTATTGGTATATAACTAACCTAGTGATTGTGGATGGTTGATACTCCTTTGCTTATCATAGTTGGATTGCTGGATACATCTTTATGTTTTGGTTTGCTTAGTAGCTTTGCAATCTGGTTTTGAATATGAAAGTTGGGTACTTGAATTAGAGTAAATGAAGTATGTGCTTCTCATTATCTGCTTAGATTGAGGCGTCGTTTGAGGACAAGCAATAGTTCTAAGTTGAGGGTGTTGATGTGCTGTCAAAATACATCACATTTGATGCCTAAAGCAAGGGATTTTATGAGTTATAAATGCGAATTTGTATGGTTTTATGTGTTTTTATGTTGTTATTGCAGAAAAGATAGGTTGGCATAGTTTTGGGAGAAAATTGCATATTTTTGCTGAAGTTCAGGACATATGAGTCATCCTACAAGTTGTAGCTCAAGCTACGAGTTGTAGCCCAAGCTACGAGTTGTCCTATGAGTCATAGCTCAAGCTACAATTTGTAGAGTGACCATAGCAAGAAATAGTGAGCAAAAATCACAAATCTGCTAAGTGGATGTCAGCCCTACGAGGCCACTCTATGAGTGGTAGGTCTCACTACGACTCGTACAGGTGGGTTTGTAGCAAGAAACAGAGAGCTAAAAGTTCGGACCAAGAACTAAAGGCCTAGACTAAGAGAGGAATATATGAGTCATAGCCTAAGTAATGACTCGTACTAGTACGTCATAACAGTTAAGTCTAAAATGCAAAATGACTGATAAGACCCCAATTACGAATCATAGGTCACCCTACGAGTCATACTTACGCAACATATCTGCTGCCAGCTGTCTTTTCTACTTACTTTTTAGGGTTAAATTGTAAATACTATAAATACTTTATGATAGATTCTTCTTATGGAGAGCTGATACATTAAATATTATAGGGAACACTATGAATATTCTTCTTTTTAATTTGAAGACCCACTTTTGGGGATTGCAAAACACACATTGTACTCCCTAGACTTTGTGCATTTCATTTATTGGGGTTTTGCATGTATTGTTTATTTCCCTTCATTTTGATTGTTGTTTGGTGGTGGCCAACACAAAACCCTACCTATTTTCACGATCCTGACCAAGGTAGTGATGAATAGAAAAAGAGAAGTAAATGACAGGATTCGATTAATGTGCTCTCGTCTAATCAACCAAACCTGACCAAGGGGAGGTTGACTGGGACAATGGGTAACGTTAGTTGGCACACCATGGTTGCTGACCACGCGCCATGGTAAAATTTGACTTCACCTTTACAAGAGGGCTGGAAGAACCTAAGTTACCATCTTGTGTGTGAATTCTCAATTAGAGTTGTGTTGTCTAGGGTAATTAAGTCAACGAATCATGGAAAACACAATTCTCAAGTTGTCCCTAAATGTTAGTGTCTTCCCGCATCGCTTTTTTTCTTGAATTAAAAAGAACACCCCCCGCCCCCCCGTTTTGAGATTTTAGTAGTTAATGCTTGAAATGATTGGTAGTGGATCTCTATAGTTATGACCCATATTCCCTATGGATTCAATCCTAACCTCTGGTTAGGTTAATTACTGAGAACGACCAATTTCTTATTGGAGCATGAACATCATCAAAAATTATGGCGCCATTACCGGGAAGTATGACTAGGTTCTTGACTTGATTTCACTAGTAGTTAGTTCAAGTATTGATTTCTAGATTCTCTTGTATTTTACTTTTGTTTTTGTTTTCATTTGTTTCTTTCCAGGATATTTAAAAAAAAGAGATTTGCGGAGTATCCCTGATCACAACATTAGCCTTTACGTACTCCTATGTACAATGAGCTATATTATAAGAAGGACACTTGGTTTTTAGCTGATCAGATATGGGGTTTTCAGACCAGCGTCCAATGGTTCGATCATGACCATTGGTGCCAAGGTCATGGAAACTATAATTAGACCCATAGAAGAGAAAGTTCTTACAGAGATAGCCAGAGTAGTTATTATGAGAAAAATAGGGGTCCAGACGCCGAGTAGAGTAGTAGAGATAGTTTCAAGAATGATCCTTATGTGCCACCACACCATCATGATGCAGGCACAAACAACTCCAGAATTGAGGAGATGTTTGATCACCTGTTGAAGAAGCCTAAGACACAGGATGAGGCTCTACATAGAATGAGATCAGAAATTGCAAATATTAATAAAAAAAATAGAGTCTCATTCTGTGGCTATTAAACAGCTTCAACAATAATTTGGTCACGTATCGACTCTACTTAAGCAGTATCAGAGTGGTACATTGCCTAGTGATACAGTGCAAAGTTCTAAGGATGAAGGGCAATGTATGGAGGTTACTAGTAGGTATGATAAGAGTTCTATTGATCCTCATATTCTGGTTGTTGTGGAAGATATTCATGAGGAAGTAATTGCAGATAAGGATGTGGTTGAAGGAGATGAGTGTGGCAAGGATGTTGTGAATGAATTAGTTGAAGAGCCAAAAAAGTACAGACCCATCCCTAGGCCTCCTCCTCCCTTACCTCAAAGACTCAAGAAGAGGGAGGAGGAAAGCAAGGTCAAGCACTCTCTCTCTATGTTAAAATATCTATCCATCAATACTTCTCTTATCGAGTCAGTGAAGAAGACGCCCATCATACCCAGCATAATTAGAGATGTTGAATTTGCAAGGGTACTATGTGATCTAGGTGCCAGCATAAACTTAAAGCCTCTTATGGTCTACAAGAAGCTTAGATTAGGAGCCTCTACTCCATATAATAGGCAATATCTAGTACTCATTCCCCTCATTTTTATACCACCAGTCCAATTCATAAGTTCAAAATGGAAGAAAAAGCAAAATTATGGAGGAGCAAGATTTGAGAAATTGGTGAAGCCTAAGTAACCAAGTGGACTAAGCCGAGCCGCGACAATAAATCAAGCGCTGCTTGGGAGGCAACCCAAGGTATGTTTTATTTTACCCCTATATTCTCTATTGTTGCTTGATTTGATGCACTGAGGACAATGCATAATGTTTTCTATGGGGTGTGGGCAGTTATGGATATTGGTGAAGTCTGAGTACCTTAGGGTCCATAACTACTCTAAATTTTGATCTCGAGGTTTTTTTATCGTGTTTCTTTTTCCTTGTGGATGAGTTTATTATTTGTTGAACTGGCATATTTAGGTAGTGTAGATAATTTGTAGATATATGGTAGTTACTATGTTTTGGCATATATATAATTTTGAAATACCTTTTGAATGTTTTGAAAATTCGGTACCCTCAAATTTTTTGAGATTGTTGGTTATTTTTGCAATCATGCATGTGAATATCTGGCAATGTTTTCTCTGATAATTAGAAGGAGAGTTGATGCTTGAAGTATGACCTGTGAGTCTATACTTGATAGTGTGTGTGATGTCATGTGTGTGTGAGCTTACTTTGACGCTTTCATATATTATGTATGGACTCAGAACTTACCCTATTACTCTTAAGATTGGACTAGTGATTTTGTTGGATTGGAAAAGAATCTTAGGCCATTGTTCTGTTAGTAAAGTTCACTTTTGCCTAAATAACCTACCAAATGTGATAGTTTATCCGTTGTTCTAATTATTTGAGCTTTTCAGGTACCTATTCTTTCTTGACACCTAGCTAGCCTAACCTTGTTTTATGAAATAACTTGATATTGGCCCTGGTCTATCCTTGAACATGTGAACCTCGATTGAGGCAAAAAGCTTAAGTTGAGGGTGGCTACAAATAGTGGCCTTGTTTTGGGAAATAGATATTGTGTACTTCACCTCAGGCTAAAAGCCTAAGTTGAGGGTGGTCCTTGTTGTAGTAAAGTAATGAAAATGAGGTGGTTAGTTGGGAAAGAAAGAAAGAAATGAAGAAGTCATGTGTCGGGTGAAAGAAAAGAAAAGAAAAGTTGTCTTGGATTGAAGAAGATAGCAAAAATGAGTTCAAAAATGAGGCACAACTGTAAAAGAAAAAGAAAACACCCGAGGAAAAGCTTAAAAGGGAAGAATAAGGGCAGATTTAATGAAAATGGTTGAGTAACGGAGGTAAGAGTATTGAAAAAAAATGGTTCAAGGACAGCGTTTAGTCGTTACTTTCCTAAAATGTCATACCAAAGCCCCAGGAGCCTATGTTACAAGCCATTAAGTCCTAAAGTGATCCAAATCCAGTTTGTCACTAATCTGGAAGTTGAGTATAAAGGAAAGCCTATGGTGTTAGTCATTTTACATGAATTTCACTTGTGAGAGTGAGAATGCTTGCACAGTCCCTGAATTGTGAATGCTTTTTGAGTGAGTAAGAGGGACTTCTTTTCTATGAGGGTATTTGCACTGCATTATTGGCATATGACTAACCTAGTGATTGTGGATGGTTGATACTCATTTGCTTGTCATAGTTGGATTGCTGGATACATCTTTGTGTTTTGGTTTGCTTAGTAGCTTTACAATCTGGTTTCAAAAATAAAAGTCGGGTACCTAAATTAGAGTAAATGAATTATATACCATTAGAGTAACTATTATGTGTTTCTCATAATTTGCTTAGATTAAGTCCTCGCTTGAGGACAAGAAATAGTTCTAAGTTGAGGGTGTTGATGTGCTGTCAAAATACAACATATTTGATGTCTAAAGCAAGGGATTTTTTGAGTTCTAAATGCGACTTTTTATGGTTTTTATGCGTGTTTATGTTGTTATTGCAGAAAAGATCATTTGGCATGATTTTGGGAGAAAATTATAGATTTTTACTGAAGTGCAGGATATACGAGCCAACCTACGAGTCGTAGCTCAAGCTACGATTTATAGGGTGATCTCATAGCAAAAATTAGTGAGCAAAAATCAGAAATCTACTAAGTAGAGGTCAGCCCTACGAGTTGTAGGTCTCACTATGACTCATACAGGTGGGTTTATAGCAAGAAACAGAGAGCTAAATTTTTTACCAAGAACTGAAGGCCTAGACTACGAGAGAGCATAAAAGTCGTAGCCCAAGCAATGACTCGTACCCGTGGGTCGTAACAATTAAGTCCAAAATACAACGTGCCTGATACGAGACCGCAATTATAATTCATAGGTCACCCTACGAGTCGTACATGTCCAACATACCTGTTGCCAGCTATCTTTTCTATTTACTTTTTAAGGTTAAATTGTAAATACTATAAATACTTTATGATAAGTTTTTCTTATGGAGAGTTGATACATTGAATATTGTAGGGAACACTTTGTATATTCTCCCTTGAATATTCTTAGGGTTTTTCTAGGATTTAGTGTAAATTCTCCTTTTTAAGTTTTTTTTAAAGGGAACAGACCTATGCCAAAGAGTCCCCACCCCTTTGGACGGTCAGGGGTTAAGCCGCACACCCCCAAGCCTTATTATAGATAGCAAAAGGAAAAGTACAAAGAGGGGAGCATAAACCTTACCTCAATCCTATGGTGGTTCATAGATTGTCCATCCTACTAAGGTCGGACAATCAATTCCCAGAGCTATAAGGAGCAAACTTAGAAAATAACCTACTAGGAGGACTCCTCCCAATATAATATATCTAAGAAAGCAATTAAATAAGGGAGACTCTCCCCCCTTACAAGATAATAGAAAAGCAAAACAAGCCAAAAGCTAACAATCACAAAGGTAGACAAAATCATAGGGGAAAAATATAAAACTACAAGAATTAAGAGACATCTTGAGCTGACCAAATAGATAGCAAACAACCTAAGGTGGTTCCCTGAGCTTCTTGAGTTCCTTCTTTCTGAAAGAGGCCATGTTTGTCTTGTCAAGCTGAAAATATGTTCTAGCCTCCGGAGGTATATGCTACAAATTCAAAATAAATCTAAGGAGAAGTGAAATTATGGCTGAATTTAGCCATAGCATCTGCCACAAAGTTTGCTTCCCTACAAGTATTCTTGCACTTAAATTCCTGAAGCTGAGAAATGTGCCTCTGCAACCTGGAAAGAGCTTGTGCAATCTGCCATGGTGGTGTTATTTGAAGTGTGATCCATTTGTATAGTAACTCAGAATCAACTTCCAAAATAACTCTTTCATAACCCAAATGAGTGCACCAGGCTACACCAAAGACTACAACCTCCATTTCTATCTAGTTTTTAGATCCATCCACAAATGGAACAGCATAAGCAAACATGAATTCCCTTTTCTCATTCCTGATTGTACCAGCACCCCCTATACTGCCAAGATTATTTAATGAACTTCCATCTGAGTTCACTTTGACCCATTGTCTAGGAGGCTTACACTATTGAACAGGAAAGATTTTCATATCATGAATGCATTTTTCAGATAATGTTACCATATCTTTCCACTTAGCAAGCCAAAGAATTTTAGGAAACAAAGATCTGAGCAACATATTCACATCTCTGATCACCATGTACTTCACTCTTTCTAGATTTGAGTGCTTAGAACCATACTAGCAACATATTCACATCTCTGATCACCATGTACTTCACTCTTTCTAGATTTGAGTGCTTAGAACCATACTTGCTACCACACCCACTTTTTCATAAGTTCCAGCACACAAAAATAGGTACAACATATAGAAGAATTCTATGAACAGCATTCTTGTGAGTCTTATTCCACCATCTCATAATGTAGTAAGTCAGAGGAAGGTTAGAACATTCAATACCACATGAACTAGCAAAAACTTCCATACATTAGTAGCAAAATGCCCATTCACAAAAATATGATCTATGGTATCTATTCCTGGGCTATAACAACAATAACATTTATGAGCATTAGCCCCAAAAGTAATAAGTTTCTCATTAGTAGGGAGTTTCTTTCTAAATGCCCTCCATAGCAAAAAGGAACACTCGAATGGAACCCCCTTCTGCCAAGTAAACTTATTTATATCAGTTTTGGGTCTATGAACTCTAATAATGTCCCAAGTAGAAGAAATGGAAAAATTTCCATCAGAATTGAGTTTCCAAATAGGCCTGTTAGGTGCAGCATCTTGCATCTGCAATGGAGTAGCCAAAATATCAGGACAAACTGAGGACGAGCCAAGTTTGTGATCAAGTCAACATCCTATTCTCCATTGTGAGTGAATTGAGCAATAATTGAGTTGTTGAACTTGTTACTAACATTACTGAAGTAAGCTAGAGGTCCAACACCCAACTAATCATCCTACCAAAAACAAAAAGAGCCAGAGTTGTTTCCACTGTATATGAGGTTCTACATGGTGCTTGTTGTTCATCATATGTTTCCATGATAAGGATTCACCAGTGTCCCATTTTTTAGACACAGGATTTGATCTATGACAATATTTAGCTCCCAAAAGAGCCACCCATAGAGTATTTTTGGTCTTGAAAATCCAACAATGTTTAAACTGGAAAGATTTACACACATCAGCCAACATTCTCACACCTATGCCACCTTCATCATAAGGAAAGGTAAGGTTCTTTCATGAGGACCAATGGTATTTCTTCTTTCCTTCATACTAGCCCCAATAAAAATCAGCCATCAGATCTTGAATCTGGTTAATTGTGGTAGCATGAGCTGAGATAGCAGATAATAATGGATGGGTAAGGATTGAAGAACATATTTAACTAGAATGGCTTTGCCTCCAAAACTCAACATCTTTGACTACCAACTTGCAATTTTGTTCACTACTTTCGATACCAAATCAGAGAAGTAAATTACTCTTTACCTCCCAATGTATATGGGGCAGCCCAAATAGGTGAATGGATCCTTCATTTACACAAAACCAGTCACTCTCCTCACTCTATCCCAGTAGTTCTAAAAGCATTAGAGGAAATGAAAAAAAAACTCTTGCTCTTATTGATAAGCTGCCCAGAGACACCTTCATAAGTAGATAACATCTGCATAATTAGCTCAAAGGATCTGGTCCTCCCTAAAGTGAATATAATGATATCATTAGCAAAGCTTAGATGATTGATCTGAGGTCCTCTCTTCTCCATAATAAATCCATGAAAGTTAGGATTGTGATGCAAGCCTTTCAACAACCCACCTCAGCCCCAACTATAAAGAGAGTAGGAGAAAGGGAGCCACATTATTTTAGGCCTCTAGTGGAAAGGAAAAATCCCTGTCTAGTATCATTTACAATAATGGAATATCAATTGTTAGACATGATTCTCTAAACCATATCAATAAATATCTCACCAAACCCCATCTTCCTCATAACCAAGCATATATAAGACCATGAGACCCTATCATAAGCTTTGGCCATGTCAAGCTTAATAATAACATTACTACCAACCACAAGTGTTTTGATCTGATGAATGCTTTTCTGAGATGCTTCTACCCTTAACAAAACCTGATTGGTTTAAAGAAATCAAATTAGGAAGAATAGGGCCACTCTCAAACACAACAGTTTGGAGAAAACTTTATTGATAAAATTACTCAAACTAATAGGCCTGAATTCAGAAAATCTGCTAGGATTACTTATAGTAGATCATAGATAAGATACAAAGGAGTACATCTTCATCAATGTGACTGTCTACCCTAGTAAAGATGTTCTGCAAATGTTAACATGCAGCATTTACTATCTCTTCATTCCCTTAGATCTATTCTCCATATTCATCTTGAACCTAGTAAATGACCATTCTTCCTTTACCCCTCAAGAGTGCATGAAAGTACTTTGTATTAGTATCCCATCCTTGAACCAATTTAGTTAAGATTTCTGCTTGAGAATAGATTCCTCCATCTTTAGAAACTTAATATAATTAACATTAAGCTTATGCAGTTTGGTTCTATTCTCATCAGAATTATTCAAGAGCATCTCATCTTCAGCCTCTCTAATTTTCTTCTCATAGTCCTTCACTCTATTGTTCACATCTCCAAAAGAGCATCTGGACCATTTATTAAGAGTGTTGGAGAGTCTTTAGAGTTTTTCAGGAAAGACCCACATAGCATTCCCAGTGATAGGCTTCTCCCAGCATCTTTTGACAACATCCAAAAAATCAGGTTGATGAGCCCAAAAATTCAAGAACTTGAAATATCTAACACCTTGATTAGCTCTAGTAGTCATTTCCATCTATAAAGGATAGTGGTCAAACCTAACAGATGAAAGACAAGTGTGAGAGGCATGACCTCCAACCACTTATCATTAACCATGGCCCTGTCACGTCTTTTCCAGATCCTAAATAATGGTCCTCTATTATTGCACCAAGTGAACTTCTGACTAGAGAAACCTAGGTCAATCAGTCTACATCCTTCAATCACACAGATGAATTCAAAACTTTTCCTCATATTATATGGCATACCACCTTTCTTCTCCTCTTTAGCAATAATAACATTGAAATCACCAACACTACACCAAGGAATGTCACTATGGGTGTTAGCAATCTGGAGCATTAAGTTCCACAGTGGCTTCCTCAAAGTATCTTTACACTTAGCATAGACAAAAGTAGTGAAATTTATGGGAAAGTTGAGAATTCTGAGTTTCACAAGAAACTTGTTGTTCATCATTCTCTAGGACTTTGCACTCTACATCTTGATTCCAAAATAGCCAAATCTTATCACTAGTGTTACTGACAACTTTATCTATAGCCAATTGAACCATATAATTCTGAAGGTATGAGTTGTTAGTAGAAGGTTCCAAAATAGCAATCATAAATAACTTGTGAATAATTTTGAGATTTTGAATCCTCTCCAAGGCACCCTGGGTATTAATACCCCTAGCATTCCATAGATAGTATTAATCATTGGGATGATTAGGATATAAATAGCCTAGTGTAGGGCCTTCCTAAAGTGGGTGGTATTCTGTTGCTGGTTTTCTTGGGCAAGACTTTGGTCTGATGAACCCCCCTTGGAAATAATCCCTACTTTTGAGAGACCTGCTGGATTTCTTATTCCAAATTAGCATCATGAAGGGGGCTAAAAGCTCTGATAAGTTGTTCACCAATGGCATCATCATCCTCATCTTCATTTATGGGCACATTATCACTATCTACCTCATCTTTAGAATGAATAACAATATACTCATCAAAATTTGTATCAGTAGAACTGGGCAATGTGGGATCAGTATTAAACATGCAGATATTATCAACAACAGCAGAAGGTTCCCCACTTAGGGGAGTGTTAATCTGGACTCCTAGAGGAGCAAAAACCATAGGATTACTATCATCCACCAAAATGAACTTCTTGCATATCCCCACCTTTTGATTACCCTCACTATCCCCAGCATTCTATTCAGCAGGAATTGTAAAAGTGTTCAAGACTTGAGATTTTGCCAATTTCTTCTTCAATGCATCCCTCCTCTTCTTACTCAATTTGTTCTTACTTTTGGTACCACTTGATCTAGCAATGGAACCCATATCTCTACCCTTTCCCCTTTTCTGACTTGAGACATTAGGAATAGGGGTAGATTCTTTATTGTGATGTTGTGGTTCTTTGGTATGTGTGGAAGAAGTCTGAAGTACTCTTGGCTGAGTAACCATAACAACCCTCTGAACATCATGACAAGGATTCTCTCCCCCTAGATCCCCTTCCTGCAAGTTAGAAGGTTTCTCCTGACATTCCAACCTCCCCCTATCAACTACAACAACAACAATAGTACAGACAATGGAAGGGGATTGGGAATGATGCTTAACAACATCACAATGAATAGAATTATTCAGGGGAAGGGTTTGATCCAGAACATTTGGATCCTCATCCATCTCATTGGATATCAAGTCAATACCTGAGTTCTTAGTAGCTTTTTGATGATTAACTGTCTCACCATTTTTGTATTGGTCAACATGTTGGTCATCAGTAACCATATCTTTCTAGTGAACATCATTGTGTTGCACATGTTCCTACTTTCTTCTACCGTTTCTCCTCCTCTGTGTTTGCTATTTAGCAATATTCTAGACTAAATTCCCTGGCCCCAACTTCTTAGTATCATTATTATTATTTTGTTGTGTCTACTTAGCCTTCTTATTTGGTAGATTCCTCTCTTTGGTTCTACCATCCTCTTGATTTGGGTTAACAGCTTCTTGCTCCTTCTTTTGCCTGATCTCATCATCCCTCTTCTTAATAGTACATACTGAAATAGAGTGGTCCTGATATTTGTAGTGATTCTAATAGTTAGGAATATCTTCATACAGAATCTGCTGCCACTTACCCACAGATAGATCCTTCTCATCAATCCCACTTTTGGAGATTGCAAAACACATTGTACTCATTCTCCATTAATCCAAACTTATGGTTTGCAAATTGTGGTGTTCTTGTTCTTCATTGTCTTGGGTAAATTCTCAACTATGTCTTCTATTTGCATTGTTGTTTATATTACCTTAGCCATAAGTAGCTAAGCACCCATAACTTGGGGTTATGGGAACCATGGGTAGTTGACTTGAAATGATCTAGACTTTGTGCATTTCTTTGATTAGGGTTTTGTATGTATTGTTTATTTTCCTTCATCTTGATTGTTGTTTGGTGGTGGCCAATATCAAACCCCACCTACTATCACGATCCCGACCAAGGTAATGATAAATAGGAAAAGGGAAGTAAATGACAGGATTTGATTGATGTGTTCTTATCTAATCAACTAAACTTGACCAAGGGGAGGTTGACTGGGACAATGGGTAATTATTTGTTGGCATACCATGATTGCCGACCATGCGCATGGTAAAATTCAACCTTCACCTTCACAAGAGGGCTAGAAGAACCTAAGTTACCATCCTGTATGCGAATCCTCAATTAGAGTTGTGTTGTCTAGGGTAATTGAGTCAACGAATCATGGAGAGCATAATTCCAAAGTTGTCCCTAAATTTGAGTGTTTTCCCGCATTGGTAGTTTAGTTTTTATTTTTATTATTGAATTATAAAGAAAACCCCTCATTTGGAGATTTTAGTAATTGATGCTTGAAATGATTGGTAGTGGATCTCTATAGTCAAGCCCCATATTGCCTGTGGATTTGACCCTAACCTCCAGTTAGGTTAATTGCTAAAAGCGACTGCTTTCTTATTAAAGCGTGAACATCATTACCTCAACCCATGATACATGTGCTACTCAAAAGGGTCCCAACCATCTAGATTTGAGCTTCCTAGGGAACAACTTTAGTCTACAGTTGTAGAGCAGAACCAAGTCTCCTGGTGCGAATTGGATATTCTCTATGTGGCAGTCATGTTATACTTTCATTCTCTGTTTATACAAGGCTGAGCTCTCAGATACTTTCAATCAAAATTCAACAAGCTCATTAAGTTGGCTGATGTGCCGTCAAAATATAACACATTTGATGTTTAAAACATAGGATTTTATGGGTTCTCAATGCGAATATCTCTACCCTTTCCCCTTTGGGTTCTCAATGCGATATTTATGCTTTTTTATGTACTTTTGTGCTTAGTTTTGTAGGAAAGCAGGTTAGCATGATTTTGGGGCAAATTGTAGACTTTTCTGATTTTTTTTCTGGTTTATAAGACCCTTTACGAGTCATAGAGCATTCTACAAGTCATAGAGTAGGTTTCATGCAGATTTCTAGTGAAGTTTGATTTCTAAAGTTCAACTATACAACACCTTTTTATGAGTCGTACATCACTTGATGAGTCATATAGAAAGGTTTCGTAAAGAATCCTAGTAAAGGACTCTTCATAAGCTGATTGTTCTTCGAGTGTATGGGCTCTTCTTCCTCTTGGGTTAGGCATGATCTAAAAAATGCCAAAGAACAAACGTTAGAGGAGGAATGGTTTACTAAGTGATTGAGGAGTGCCCCTGACCACAAAATAGTTGATGATGCCTTGGTGGAGATAATCTATTGTGCCCTAAGGAGAATAGTCAAGTCTGTGCTGACACTATCATGTGTTTATATTTCTAGATCAACCATTTACAAGGATTGCCAAGCATATGGAATAAGTGGTCAAGACGAATCATATGTGGGGGTTACAGGATAGAGCTTTAATGAAAGGTTCATGTGTTATTACTGTGGGTTCAGAGCAGGCCAAAATCAATGAAGAGATCATGCAATATTCACATGGGCATAGAGGTGATGATGAAGCAAAATTAGGACAGAGTGAATGCAGTAGTTCACCAAACTCCACGTGCACCAATGTACGAGGAGCCATATTATGAGGAGGATACTTATTTTGTCAATGATCAGATGGAGAGGTTCAGACTAATACCAAGGGTCCAATCAGGACTATTGATGCCAAGGTCGAGGAAACCAAGGTCAGAATTATGGTAGAGATGAAACTTTCAGAGACAACAAAGGTGGTTATTATGATAGGAATAGGGGTCCAGATGCAGATTGGGTTCAAACAGACAGCTTTAGAAATGGTCCTTATGTGCTACCACACAATCAGGATGTAAGTGCAAGCAATTCTAGAATTGAGGTGATATTTGATCGATTGTCAAAGAAGGCGGAGACACAAGAGGAAACTCTAAGGGGCATGAAATCAAATATTTTAAGCATTAATTAAAAGATAGAGTCTCATTCTGTGGCTATTAAATAGCTTGAACAACAGTTTGGTCAAATATAAACTCACTTGAATCAGTATCAAAAGGGTACATTTCCTAGCAACACCATGTAGAATCTTAAGAATGAAGGGCAGTGTATGGCGGTTATTTACTAGGGGTGGCAAAAGCATAATTAGTCCTCCAATTCCTGTTGATGTAGAAGATGTTCATGAGGAGATAGTTGCAGATAAGGATGTGGTTGAAGGAGATAATTATATCATGAATAGGTTAAATGAAGCAGCTCAAGCACCTTAAAGGTATAAGCTTGTCCCTAGGCCTCCTCCTCTTTTTCCTCAAAGACTCAAAAAGAGGGAAGAGAAAGGCAAGTTCAAGCACTTTCTCTCCATGCTTAAGCAATTATCCATTAATATCTCTCTTATTGAAGCATTGGAGAAGATGTCGGGTTATATAAAGTATATGAAGGATTTGGTCACTAAAAGAGCACATTATAAGGCTAGGCCTTTCTCAATAGCTTTAACAATACAGTGTTATTACTACAAAGTCCTTAGCTTAAAAGTGTGAAGACTCAAGTTCTTTCACTATACCTTACACTATAGTAGATGTGAAGTTCGTAAAGGCATTATGTGATTTGGGTACTGTATCAATTTACTGCCTCTTGCAGTCTATAAGAAGCTTGGTTTGGGTGCCCCTACTCCAACTAACATGCAGTTGTTGATGGTGGATAGAAAGGTGAACAGACCTGTGGGAATACTCTATAATGTGTTGGTAAAGGTGAAAAAAATTATATTTTCTACAGATTTTGTGATCCTTGATTGTGAGGTTGGTTTTGAAGTTCCTATTATCTTGGGATGACCCTTCTTAGCCACTGGTCTCACCTTAGTGGATATGGAGAAGGGCCAACCCAAGTTCAGATTTAGAAAGAATGAGGTCATGTTCAACGTACGTCAGCAGGCTAGAAAAGACAATAATGTGAGAGTGGTTTTTGTTATCGAGACTGTTGATGATGCTGAGCCAGAAGTACTACATGAGGTAAGATTTTGTGTTGACACTTTGGAGGCAGTATTGATGAATTTTGACAATGATGGTATCCCAGACTATGAGGAGACAGTGAATACTTTAGGGGTGTTTTATGATCCTAGGCGCCAAACTAATCTTGAGCTAGATTTGTAGAATCAGGATTCACCAGCCATAAAGCCTTTCTTAGAAGACCCATCAATTTTAGAATTAAAGGCCTTTCTAGTACATTTGAAATATGCATTTTTTGGACCCAACAACACTTTGCCAGTTATAATAGATGTAGATTTGAATGATGAGCAAGTGGATGCCCTAGTAGTTGTGCTCAAATAATTAAAAAGGCTATCAGATGGACAATTTTAGACATTATTGGTATTCATCTTGGGGTATGTACACACAAAATCCAATTGGTTGAGGACTAAAAGCCAAGCATTGAGCATCAAAGGCTCTCAACCATCCTATGCAAGAAGTGGTGCATAAAGAGATCATTAGATGGTTGGATGCAGGGTTAATCTTCCTGATTGCCGATAGTGAATGGGTGAGCCTGATACAATGTGTTCTAAAAAAGGGGATATCACAGTGGTACCTAATGTCAATAATGAGTTGATCCCAATATGACCAGTAACAAGATGGAGGGTATGCATGGACTATAGAAAGCTTAATGCCTCAACAGAGAAGGATCACTTTTCTATGCCTTTCATGGATCAGATGCTTGAGCAACTAGCTCAAAAGAGGTGGTACTGTTTTCTAGATGGGTATTCAAGTTATAATCAGATCATCATTTCTCTAGAGGATCAAGAAAATACCATATTTACATGCCCCTATGGCACCTTTGCATTTAAAAGGGTGTCATTTGTATTGTGTAATGCCCCAATGACATTTTAAAGATGCATGATGTCTATTTTTTCAGATATGGTGGAGAACACTATCTAATTCTTCATGGATGACTTTAGTATGGTTGGGCACTCATTTGAATATTGTTTGAGGAACCTACATAATGTTTTGCAAAGATGTGAAGAAAGTCATCTGCTACTAAATTGGGAAAAGTATCACTTTATAGTGAAAGAGGGTATAGTGCTGGGGCACATAATATCTAGCAAAGGCATTGAGGTTCACAGAGCTAAAATAGAGGTAATTCAGAAGCTTCCTCCACCTATCTCAATAAAGGGCGGGGCACACAAAATTCTATCGGAGGTCCATTAAAGACTTCTCCAAATTTCACATCCAATGTGTAAACTATTGGAGAAAGATTCTAAGTTTGTGTTTGCTGATATATGTCTAAAAGCATTCGAAGAGCTAAAGAAGAAGTTAATCTCAGCGCCAATCATTATGGCTCCGGACTGGTCCAAGCCCTTTGAAATCATGTGTGATGCAAGTGGAGTTACTCTAGCTATGATATTGGGGCAGCGCAAGGAGAAGATATTACATCCCATATATTATGCCAGTAAAGCCCTAAATGCAGCCCAGAAGAATTACACTATCACAGAACAGGAGTTACTTGTAGTAGTCTTTGCATTCGAAAAGTTTAGGTCATATCTATTAGGGAAAAAAGTAATAGTGCAAGCCTAGGTTGATGAGATAGGTGCATCTCTTACAAGAGTTCAACTTTTATGTCATCGACAAAAAAGAGACAGAGAATTAAGTTATAGATCACCTCTCCAGATTGGAAGATAGGGCTATGATGAAATTTAATGATGGGTTAGAGAAAAATGATTCTTTTCCTAATGAGAGAGTTATGGATGCATCTCATGATCTGATACCTTAGTTTACAGATTATGCAAAATACTTGGTGAGTGATATCATGCCACCTAACTTAAACACACATCAACATCTGAAGTTTATGTCTGATGTGAAGAAGCTCTATTGAGGTTACCTATACTTGTTTTGTGTATATGCTAATGGGATTATTCGTTGTTGTGTTCTTGAGGTTGAGATGATGAGAATCCTTGAGGCATGTCACTCATTCTTGCTGTGTAGGCATCATAGTGGGATTCAAACAGCTCACAAGATCTTACAGTATGGGTATTATTAGCCCACCATCCACCAAGATGTTCATGACTATGCCAAATCTTGTGACAAGAGCCAAAGGGGCAGTGGAATTTCCCGCAAGCATGAGCTCCCTCTAAACCCCATTATGGTGACTGAGTTACTTAATGTATGTGGGATGGACTTCATCGGATTGTTTATTAGCTCACATGGGAATAAATACATCCTGGTTATTGTGGATTATATATCAAAGTGGGTTGAGGCCATGGCTCTACCAAATAATGAGGGCAAAAGTGTCACAGCATCCTTGAAAAAGAACAAGTTCTCAAGATTTGATACTCCTCGGGCTATCATTAGTGATGGAGGTTTTCATATCTTTAATAGGCTTTTCAAAGCTCTTCTTGAGAAGTGTTGAGTGAAACATAGGGTGGCGACGCCTTATCATCCCTAAACAAGTAGGCAAGTGGAAGTACCAAATAGGGAAATTAAACAGATTTTATCTAAGACTATGAATGCAAACCAGATAAATTGGCCACAGAAGCTAGATGATGCATTATGAGCATACCGGACTACATTAAAAAACCCTATAGGCATGTTTCTATATCAACTTGTTTTTAGGAAGGCATGTCATTAGCCAGTGGAGCTTGAGCATAGAGCAATATGGGCATTAAAGAAGTTGAATCTAGATTAGAATGATACAATAACCTCTACATTGAGCCAACTCAATGAGCTTTGATGAATTTCGCTTGAAAGCATATGAGAGCTCGGCCTTGTATAAACAAAAAATGAAGGTACAACATGATCACCGCATAAAAAACTATCAGTTCACACCAGGGAACTTGGTGCTACTCTTCAATTTCATACTGAAGTTGTTCCAAAGGAAGCTCAAATCCAAATGGTTAGGACCCTTTAGGGTAGTATGCATCTTCGATCATGGGGCCATTAAATTGGAGAGACAAAATGGAGGAACTTCCAAAGTAAATGTTCAAAGAGTCAAGCCATAGCTTTGAAATGTGGAAGAGATAAAGACGGTTGATGAATAGGATCTTGAGGAAGTCTGAGTACTCATGCTAGCTACGTCATACCACAACAGTAAATCAGGTGTTACTTTGGAGGCAACATAAGGTGGACCGAAGTGTAGGCACCCAGGAATGTTTTTGACCTATTATATTCTATTTTTGCTTGATTTTGTACATCGGGGACAATGCACATCTTTTTCGATAAAGTGTGGGTAGTTATGGGTTTCAGTGAAGTCTCAGTAGCTTATTGTCCATAACTACCCCAAATTTTGATCCCGAAGTTTTATTATTTATGTTCTTTTTCCTCGTAGATATTTAATTTCTATTGAACCGGCACATTTAGGATGTTTAGATTATGTTTGTAGCATATAGTACTAAAAGTTATGGCATATAACATATTTTTATGTTTTTTTTTGGAAAATTGGTACCCCACCAAAAATTTTTGATTAGTAGTTAAATGGTAACCATGCATGTTTAGGTGTTTGAAAATATTTGTTATAATAGGTAAGGGTAATTGGAGATACGAAGCATGATCTATGAGTTTGTTATTTATAATATGTGTCATGTCATGTGACTGTGAGCTTATTTTGCCAGATTCATGTATTTAGTGCTAATTCAGAACTTGCCCTATTACTCGCTAGAATGTAGATTAAATGGATTAGGAATGGATCTTAGGCTTTTGTTCTTTAATTAGTCCACTTTAGCCTAAAATGATGTCACGACCCAAGCCTAGGGCCTAGACATGACACGATGAATGGGGAACCCGAAGGAACCCCAAACAAGCCTCCTAGCATATCAATCACACATTCTCAGTCACAAAAGCAAATTACAACAAGAGACATAAATATAGATAAAAGGACTAAGGGAAGTCTTTGATAGAAGAAAACATATAAGAGTCAAAGCTCAAGACATAAGTACATCATTACTCTGAACAAACACCTCTAAACATAGATTTGCGTGGGGGCTAAGATACTTTCCGGTTCAACCTCATAGTATGAAGAGCTCTACATAAAGAGAAACAAAGCAAGAGTAGCATAGCTAGTGTCCCCGAACTTGAGGACTTACTAAAGCTTATCTTCAAAATCCCAAAATTAGCCACGTGAAGGATGATCGTGATGTGATCCGGTTCCTACATGGTAACATCATGTAGGCATAGAGTATGCGTTAGTACATTTGAAAGTACTAAGTATGTAAGATGCAATGCAACAAGAGATAAAAAACATAGTCAAAATGTATAATTGTAAGCAAGGGATAAGAATAATAACAACATGGCATGCAAGATCAATGCTTGGAGTAAAACATGCTTGTACAGAACATATTACATGTGTAAGAAGGGATCATTACTGTAGACCAAGCAAACGATTACTTGGAATCCAAGGCATATCACCCCCTTGGAAGGTGATTGAGGTATCTACTCCTCAATTGGTAGGTGAGTATGTCACCCTCCATCAAAGTGGTCAAGGTATATACCCCTCAACATGGTATATGGGCATGACATCCCCCTTCAAAGTGGTTAGGGCATATCACCCCTTCAATAAGGTGCGGTCAACTTGCAACACTATAGATACTTTTTATGAATTCAATACATACATACATCATCATCATAGAGTCACTTGTAAACCGTGTAATAGACCTTTAATAACCCAAGAATTCATGTCAAGACATTTTATCAAACACTTGGCGGGTGTGTAATGCTAGTTTAAAATCATGTAATTCAAGAGTGAAATCATGTGAGAAAACACAATGTAAATCAACCCACCAACACTTAGTAAAACCCTCATATAAGATACCTTGAAATCCCTCATCAAATCTCATAATAGATCATAGATTCATAGCTTGAAACATGCTTAAACATTCAACAATTTATGAAACCCTATCATAGTTTATAATCAAATTTCATAATAAGAGATACCCATGGATAATCCAACTTAGAAACATGCAATATACATATAAAAGAAGATCGAGCACCATGGGTGAAAGAACCCAATAGTTGAAACCAACATATGTCAACTTGGGTTTTCTTGATGAAGTCTTGAAGGAGACTTGACGCTTGAGTAGAGTTCTTGAGATCCGGAATTGAGCTTGGGACACTCGAATTTTAGATGCAATATTTTGCTAAGTGTTATAGAGGGTTTTAAGAATGTCTTGAGTGACATAGAGTTGAAAATGGCTAAGTATAAGTGTATTTACGCAAAACTAGGCATGGGGATATGATCCCAAGGCCCTTGGGCCAAAATAAAAAATTAAGAAAAAACTAACATTGCTCTGTGACAGGTCTGTATCACGGAGCCATTGCGTAGGACAAAAATACACTGATTCACGCCAGTCCGCGTCGCGGTCTGGTCGCGGATACACACTGGAATATGAAATTTTTGGAAAATTATTATTCACTATAGTTACTCTAAAATCAAGATTATACCCATTTTTCACTCAATTTTGCCCCTGACCATGAATATGAAATTGGATTTTCTATATCTTGCATGAATTTTGAGATATATGAAAATTACGATTATGGGCATTTTCGAGGCACATTTTTGAGCATTTTTGGGGAATTTCAATATCTCCCCCTTGGGAACATTCATCCCCGAATGTCAAAAAAACATGCATAAGTAGGCTCCGCCTCGACCAACTGTATAATACAAAACATAAGCTCTAGACATGCAAAGCCCCGAAGCAACCTGAAGCTTGGTAACCACAGCTGGATAACCTGTGGTCTTATTGGGAAGATCTAGTAGCACCTGTACCTGCAGCATGAAATGCAGGTCCCCCGTAAAGGACGTCAGTACGAGATAAGTACTGAATATATAAGGCAAGAACACTGTATATGAAATAATAACTCAAATAAAACTTTGTACTGATGTATAATAAGAGACCACCTTTGATTATATTATGGGATCACGTACTTTACATTCTTTACATCACTTTACCTTTTTTGTAACATCTGTATAATATGTGCACAGCATATCATAAAAGACCCAGCTGATCAGGGGTATTTGTATCGGGTTCGTCCCTGGCTAGGCTCTTCCTTAGCCCCTCGGGCTACCCCCGTGATAGGATCGTCCCTGGCTAGGTGATTCTTCCCCCCCTCGGGCTACCCCCTATCCATAAGCATTATTCTTTACCTTTCATTTACCTTTAAGATGATCTTTTGGTGG
>DF363473.1:44344-62467 GCA_000787875.1 Solanum virginianum
ATTAGTTCACCCCCCCCCCCCCCGGGGAAATTGAGTTGGTTAATTACTTGAATTACTTATTTGTGAATTCTCATGAATCTACATATTTCCTGTAGGATTTGACCCTAACCTAGCTTAGGTTTTATATTTGACAACGACCACTTTATTCTCAAAAAGAGAGGTGTAACTTGGGCGTGATCAGGTGTCATTGAAGTGCAACTGGGTTCTCCTCAGCCTTTATCCAGCTAGCATCAAAGGTGCACTGGACCTCGATCAGCGAATCCAGCTAGTGTAAACTCTCTACCCCCAACTCTAGTAGAGTCTATAGGTCAAACATGGGAACGGGATGGAGGTGGACCTCTTCATGGCGGCCTCATGGATTTACTCAGCAATGAGGTATGCCCAATCAATCTTTAGCCAGCTAAGATGCTGACAACTAGTACTGCACACTCCGACATCAAGGTATTATCAGCAAGTGTCAGCCGGATGTGTGATCTGACAATCGCCCATTGAAATTTGGCGGGGAAACTATAAGAATCCTTGACAATAAGCTCCGAGTGAGTGGCGACCCATGAAGGTTCCGGAACCTTGTTAGCAATCAAACTAGCCAGCTATGCGATCTGGATCTCTCATCACCGTGAATTCCCTCATCTGCCCCACTCTTTGGTCAAACTGAGTTGTAGATCTGGGGACAGGGAACTCTCGCCCAAATAGCATATGGTGGATGGTGGTCTCTGAGATATCCACCTGTCGGCCCCTTGCTCTGGTCTCTATCAGTATGGGCTGAGCAAGGGGCTTCTTCCCCTTGGGAAGAGTACTGTGAATGGTGGCTACATATGATGCATGGAACTCTCTCACCACGATCGGAGATTATCTCCCTAGTATCTGGTCAGCCACTGGAACTCGAATCTGAGCATAGTGTCCCGAAGATCGTGGACACTATCGAGTCTGTCTGTGATAACTCGAGATTCCTTATAGATGGAGTGGGTTGGCTTGCCCCACTCTGTAGCCTGCATGTCTTCTGTATAGATGTCTTGTATACTCGTGAAACACCACTTACTAGTAAGAGCATCTGGTGGAGATGGTGATGCTGGCGGTGTCGTAGAAGACTCTGTCTCTGACCCATCGCCGGAGCCTGACTCTAAGCTGGACTTCCTTCTGGATGGAGTCATTTAAATAGAGATACTCCTGTTGCGGCCTCCCTTATCAAACTAGAGAGTACGAACGATAAGAGCCTGAGTCTGCACAGCTCTAGCACCAGCCCTCGTCTGTGGTATGTCAGCCTTCGAGCCGGGCTAGATGTTGAACTCCTCTAGTGAACCACTCGGGGTGGGGGTCTGCTTATCCCCTAAGGGCTCATCCCTTAGCCTCCTCTACATGGCCATGATTTCCTTGTGTTTTGCTTTCAAGGCCATAATACCTGAAAAATAGATATTTACACACCTTGGTTAGCCCCGCAGATAAAAAAATGAAATGCAAAAATAACTCAGACTTAGTTGCAGAAAGGTCTACGATAGCACCTCTATGGACCGTAATGGAAACTACAAGCCATAGAAGGCTCTCATAAAATAGTGTTCTCAAAATTGTTTCATTACTAGAAATGTCTGCGAGACTAGGGACGATTTGTAGAATGTTCTACGAGTCATAGACTGAGTCGTAGATGATTCCAATGTCTGAATTTATTTCAAGCAGAGATCCACGAGACCTTTCTATGAGACATAAAGTGTTTTGCCACTCATAGAAGGTCTCGTCTGATAGGTACTCAAAAACTTCAGGTTTTTGAAAACTTATACAAGGGGAAAGTATGACTCATGGGATGTTCCATGGGTCGTAAAAGCCATTTGTAGACCAGAAAACTCAGTCACCTGAATTTCTAAGTTCATCAAAATGGACCCCATATGACTTTTTAATTCTATTCTAACAGTATCAAAGGAATACGCACATACCCATACGATACATAACACCATAACGAACCCCCAACATGATTACTAGCATATATACCCCATCAAAAATGATTAGACATGATTTTTCCAACCCTTCCGACCCCATATGAATGATTTTACAATGAAAATATGGGCCTGTACAATCACACACTGAATATCATACATACAATCAATTCAATTACATAGTGAGTTATTTTGTGGGCCCCAAAACACATCATTCAAACATAGACAATGGAAACCATATCAAATTTTGGCCCTAAACACATACACTCAAACATGGGCAACCATAATTCAATTATCAACATGTCAATGTTCAAACAAGGGTTTGTGTCTAACACAACCATATCTAATAAAATTTTCACTTTAATCAAATAAGAATTGGTATATTAATGGTATTAGATTGACCAAAAACATATGAAATTGCGTGATTAGATTATAGAAGATAAAGGAGGTGATGAGACACTAGAACCCTAGGCTGCCCGAAGATCTCATCAAGAAATGGAGGTGGAGTTGCCGTTGGTGGCCGGTAAATTAGGGGTGGGATTTTGACCGAGTAAATTTTATAAATTAAGGCTCAAATGAGGTCAAAATGTTTTGAACCTGATATTTATACTTTGACCAGGTCAGTAAACAACTGATGGACCTCAGCTTTACTAAACCTCGATTACGAGCTGTAGAGTATTTTATGACTCATGAATTATGGTTTTGTGAACATCGAAACACTATTTTTTAGGATTAGGTTTGACAGACCAGTTTGCAAGTCACAAAATGAAGTACGACTCATAGAGTTGGTGGTAGAGACCCCAACACTTGGTCAAAATTTTAGAAAACTTACCTGAGGTCCACAAGCCCCATTCATAACCTGTAGTTTTCTCTACATATCGTAAAATTGGCTCATGGACTGGAGTGATAACCTTTCGGTTACTGAAGTGTCTACGAGATAATGTAGGGGTTGTGGAGTGATTTAAGACCTATAGAACCAGTCGTAGAGGAACTTTCTAATGCCCTTCTCAGCTAAGAGTGGCTGACTTAGCCTGGTACCTACATATTCTTCACAAAACACACAGTTATCCTATATGCAACCAGCCCAATGTCCAAAATTATAACCAAAATACAAGAACGTAAACTGCCTATACGTCAAAAACTAAAAACAAAGCTACAACTGCAACTATCACATCAAAAATCTTGGGTTGCTTCCCAAGTAGCGCCTGATTTATTACCGCGGCACGGCATAGACAACTTATTTACTTAGACTTCACCAAGTTCCCATACTTCATTCTTTAAATCATCTGGCCTCTTCATAGAGTGACAGATATTGAAGACAACTTCTTCGTCATTCAATCGAAATCTGAGTTGACCAGCTTTCATATCCACTAGTGCTTGACAGTGGCTAGGACTCCTCATTGACTAAGTCAACATAGCGGTTCAGCACTCCTCATTGACTAAGTCAGACACTCCTAACACACCTCTCAAAAAACTCCTACAGTCTAGCCTCTTGAATCACCTCAATTGGAGTTCCATAGCTTAAGAACCCAAAACAACCATGTTTAAGCTAACAATTACACGAGAAAGCGGCTAAAGCCCCAAAAATGACACAAATGAAGCCTGCCACCACATTCCAACCATATCACTGCTTTCTAACAAAAAATAAACCCCACAATTTAGAGCTTTGAATCACTCAATTTGGAGTCTCCCAACTCTAGATATCACCTTTTGAAGTTGAGGAAATAAACTGGAAAAACTAAGAAATAAGGATTGGGTAGCCCCTTCAAGGTGAAACACATCACAAATGAGTATTCCCTGATGACCTTCGACCACTCCACAGTGTAGCCATGACCAAAATAAACATGCTGAACATTGAATCACCCAAAATGGAGCTTCGTAGCTCAAGATGTTGCAAATTGAAAGTAAGAGTTGAAAGCAAAAATAGTACTTTTAAAAGGACAAAATTGGTCGTTAATAACGCAAATTCTGGTTGCTAAAAGTCCCAAATCTGGTCCCTATTAGATTTGGTTTTTCCTATTTTTTAAAATACTCCAAGTAGACCCTTGGTATTCGTTCGAAACCTGATAAAAATAAACTAGAGATGATACCCCCATCAAATTCAGCATTTCAAACTTAGAGGTGCAGTTGAAATTTCCAATGGAGGTTGACTAGATAAAAAGTGGATCTCACAACCAGGCACTATTTTAAGTCAACATCTACCAAAGGACTCGAAATGAGGTTGGAAGCCTCAAGACTCACATGATAGATCATTTTAGACTAAAGTCGACATTCTAGAGCTAATTGCACTGTCAGAATTTTCATTTAGACATCTTCTCTAAGAATGTTGACCAAAGTGAACTCTGGGCCAAATTTTAATAGTCAAAATGCTAATGGTTTAAACTTGCACCGACAGACTGGCACTCCAGTGGACTATATTTCTAGCCTAATTTGGTCATTCTAGAGCTAACGAAACTGTCAAAATTTCATTCTAAGGTCGTTAACCATACATTTGACCAAAGTTAACTTTTCAAGTTATAAAGGCTTCCACACATAAAAAAAAATATACAAACAACAAACAAATGACTAGACAATCGAACTATCAATACCAATAAGTCATAAATGACCTGGAGTAAATACATAAAAGCTCTAAATGCTGAAAACAGTGAAGTATGAAGAAAATGACCTGTAGGATCATTGCAATATCATACTCCCTCTGTCCTAATTTTTGTGGCACAAATAGAATTTAAAAAGTCAATCAAAAGTATTTATATATTTTCAAAATATCTCAAGTTGCTAGTTATTGTGATTTATAGTACTTTTTGTATCATTTTCAATTTAAATGATACATGTTACTTTTTCTTTCCTTATTAATGTGGTATCAATAGAATTTTGAGAGTCAATTGTACTTTTTTATATCTTTTATAATTTAAATATTTTAAAATATTTTATTATTGTGATTTATAAAAATTTTACGTAATTTTCAAATATTCAAAGGACAAAAAAGATACATAAATTAATTTGTTTTTATAGAAATCATACAAATTTCATTGAGCCGAAAGCAAACATGTCTATTGACATGATATTTAATTTAATATCAAATTAGTTAATTTTATTTTTTGGTAATTAAGTGTTTTTTCTAGTTTATTCTAGTGTCCCTCTTCTATGTGTTTAATGGGGGTAAAAATCGAAATTAAATAAAACATGCCCAAAGAACTTTTTACTTTTTGAATCTTTACTATATTCTATTTTCATGTTCTGCATTTTCTTGTCTTTATGCCCAGTAGCTTAAGGGAATCGTTGGTTTCTATAAGAAATCTTTTGGGACTAGAATGTGTCGTTTTTAATTTGGACAATAAATTTTAGTTTACTAGTTGAAACTAGGATTTTGTTTAGAGCAATTATACGAATTACATTTAAACACATAATGATTGTTACTTTTTTGGTTTTAACTTACTATTTTAGTGTATGTGTTTTGAACATGTGTTCGTTATATATATTTTAGTGTATGTGTTTTGAATGTGTGTTCGTTATATATGCACAAACATACATACGCAAACATATCACATGTAATGATATGAATTGCATTTACACACATGCAAAATGTGTACACCAAAATAGTAAGTTGAAACGAATTGAGTAACAATAATAAATCAATATATATTTTTTTGCATCTAAATAATATTAAATACGTGACCTAATATTCTCCATAATTACAATAGACTTTTCTAAAATTATTGCTAATACTGAGACAAAGGGACCCTATAATTCTTATGCTCTAATTTTAGAAAAGTCTATTATAATTACGGACAATAGTAGGTCATATACTTGATATTTAGATGCAAAAATAAAAATTATCCTTGATCATTCTATTACTTATGTTTCTAAAATATATTGATTTATTATTGTTACTCCATCATTTTAACTTACTATTTTAGTGTACATATTTTGCACTTGCATAAATGCAACTCATATCATTACATGTGATGTGTGTGTATTTATAATGAACGCAAAAATATATTTTGCATGTGCATTAAAATAATAAATTAAAATAAAGAGAACAACAATCATTATGTGTGTAAATGCAATTTTTATCATTGCTCTAAACAAAATCCTAGTTTCAACTTGTAAACTGAAATTTTTGTCCAAATTAACAATGAGGCATTCTAGTCCTAAAGGATTTCTCATAGAAATCAAGAAGTCCCTTAAGTTGTTGGGCATAAAGAGAAGAAAATGTAAAACATGAAAATAGAAAATAGTAAAGATTGCAAAGGGTAAAACATACTTTGGGTATGTTTTATTTAATTTTAATTTTGACCTCATTAAATATGTAGAAGTAGGACACTAAAATAAACTAGAAAAAAAACTTAATTACCCCAAAAAATAAAATTATTTGATTTCTATTATATTAAAAATGGCTTTTCAACATGATTATTTATCAGTCATTAAATTTTAAAGTAAGGACATTTTAGATATTGCACTTCATTAGGCTGATATGTATTTGGACTATGTTGTATACGTGTCTTCAATCTAATTTTTGAATATACACGTGGTGGGTTTGGTCCTGTGAGTTTGGTCCTGTAGGTCATTGACTCGAAGCCTATACCACTATTCTCTATTGGTCTCTTCCTCTGTTTTTTAATTTGAAAAAAAAAAATGTAACCAATAGTAGAAACAAGAAAGAGCAAGCATAAGCTCTATTTTCATTCTCCACAGATACCAGCTCTGTTTCTTTGCAATTTGTGAAGCTCAGGTTCCGTTTCTTTTTTATATTTTCTTAGTTTGGGTGTAATTTTTTTTTTAGTTAACATATTTAAATTTGTTAAGCATTTGAGATTCTTTAACCCTCTTTGATTTACTATAAATGTTGGTGTTATTTTTTGGTTTTGAGATTTTTGGGAAGAATTTTAACCCTATTGAGTACCTCTTTACAGTTGGGTACTTGGGGTTGGAGCATTTTGCTTTCTTGAATTTGTGGGATTTCCAACTATGAGGCTTTTGGAAGGAGGAGCATCATGCAAAACTGAGCTATTAAGCTCTACTGCAAGGCCCATTGACCCTGTAAGTTAAAAAGAAAAAAGATGAATTGTATTATTAATTTAGTATTTGGCCATGAAAATTGTGAGTATTTGAAAACAAAAAATTAGTTATAAGAATGATATTTGAAAATTGAAGTTGTGGTTTGCCATGAATACAAGTTGGATTTTTAATTAAAAAAATTGATTGTAATTTGGAGTGAAAAAAGTGAATAGTTTCTTTTGATGTTTCCCAAATTCCTGAAAATTACAAGTTGAGCTCCAGAGTTTTATGGTCAAACGTGTTTACTTGGAAAAAAGTAAAAATTTTCATAGCCAAACAATTTTGGCTTTTTAAAGGGTACTTACTGATATTGATCTGTAAAGGTTAAGGAGTGTGCATACGTGGTAGTTAATAGGGAGGAGGATGGGAAAAATCTAATTGCTAGAAGAAGAAGATGAACAAAGGAAAACATCTGTTGCTTGCTTAAAAATAGTAAACGTAGTTGTATTTTATCCACCAGCATTGAATCTTCTAACAAGAAATAAATATCGAAGCTTCTGATGCTTATATATATTGTACGCCATCAGATTAATTGTGAGATGGGTTTTGATTAAGTTGAAGTAATGGAATATGCATTGGACATTTGGAATGAAATGAGCACGCATATAACAAAATGAATATGGGGGATTCATATAGCCAAACCCCGCTAGGTTGGGATTGCAAGCCATATGACCACTTATCAACAATTCAGCTGTGCTCTATTGTGCATGCATGTCTCATACTATTCATTTGTAACAGGCACTTGACCTGATTTCAGTTGTGAAAGGCCTACATGGTCTTAACTCTCAGGAGCTGAGCTGAGCAGGCTTATAAGAGAAGCAGAAAATAATATCCTTCAATACAACAACAACATACCTAGTGAAATCCCACAAATGAGGTTTGGAAAAATAATCTCTCTCAATACATACTTGAAAATAGGTTAAACATATAGGTTGGAACTCTTGATGGCCATGGCACTGTTATCTTCTTTATTATTTCATTATGGTTAAATTATGCTTTCTCATTGTAGTACATTATGTTCAAGGAAATTAGAAAATCACTATAAATACCCCAAATTGACTGATAAGTATTAGGTAAGACCAAAATTTGAGTTATTATTAGTGTGCCTAACAATCACATTCTTGCAATTGGGTCCTCTAATACTACTGCAACGATCTAGATTTGTCGCAATAAGGCAGCTTAATATCCTAAAACTTGTCACAGCAAAATCAGTTGGGTATGAAATCTTGCCAGAAATTGAGTTACTTTATAGTGTTTTAGGGGCTGCGAAATAAAGTACTTACCTATCAAAAGATAATACTATTTACATATAGATGGATGAGTAAAGTGTATATTATGTTGATGAATTAGGGTTGTGGAATTAACTTTAAAGTTTTCGAGTCCTATATTTGTGAGTTGCGACCCCGACAGTCCATATTAGTCGGAATCCCAAATTGTCTAAGATATATTTGTGCTTTTATCAACCTTTAAGTAGTAACTTTAACGTGAAGTTTAAGTGGGAAAAAATAATCTGAAAAAGAATTTGAGAAAAACTACGACATTACTCATCAACAAAAGCTTATTGTACTTTTACAGTGCGAGAAAAAGAAGAATAGAGATTTGTCAGTACATTTATGTGAAACAGCTCTGTTTTTTTTGATATACTAGATAAGATCCTCACTGCTTAGCAAGACACAAGGGGAAGCAAAGGCTATAATTTAGAACTTACGTCTGCCTTATGATAAAGAACAAGAAAGTCCTAATGACGAGTGATCTTGATGGTTTTGACAAGGTAATTTCTTGGTAACCTGTAATTTCTTATAATTTCAATGGATTGTTTGAAGATTAATGGTTGCAATAGGTGCCATTGGCGTGTACTATGAGAGAACTTTTTAATCCAATTTAGAGCATTGAGTTTCCAGCACTAACAACTTTAACTATTTGAGCTGCAATTTTTGTTCCTTTTTGAGTGGTAGATAGCATAGATAGATTATCATATATGCGGTACGTACTTGTAAAAAGTAAAACATAGAATAGGATTGAACCTTCACTACTTTTTTCAAATTTTTCATGTACTTATATTAGCTCAACAAACCCCTTTTCAATTTCTTGGCTGACGTTGCCTTTGAAATTTCTTTGAACAATTGTTATAATTTACCTTACTTTGAGTTTTGATTATAAGTTCTTTTTTTATTTAGATTTTCTGGGTTTGTCAATCTATCTATTTATATGTAGAGGACTTATAGCCAAGCATGAAGCACCTCCGAGGATGTTCCAATTGCTGTTGACTACTCAAAGAGGTGATGAAAAAGTACTCTCTTTTGATCTCTTGATTCTGGATAAGAAATAAGGGTCACTGACTTCAACTCTGTAGCTAATCAAATTTATGAGCCTCTAAAAAAAGCAAGTTGCAGCTTCTCCAACTTTGTTATTCAAGCCAAATTTATCATGAGTGCATATAGTGATTCAATTATTGAAGAGTTGGGTGAACTTCAAAATCTTAGAATTGCAAAATATTGTTAATGACAGGGAAGTTATTAATGGAAACAAAACGCAACAACAAGCAATTGCCTACCATATATATAACATTTCTATATATACATATGCAAAAATCTTTTAATGTGGGGCCACAGACTTTCTTTATCTATATAAATACGTTAGTCGACGTGTTTGCCTCTGGCTAATGAAATTTGTATCATTTCTGTATTTTTTTAATTTTAATTTATTTATCTTTATTTAGTCCCTTAAATATTTGAAAATTATGTAAAATTTTCTATAAATATCAACAATTAATAACTTAAAATATTTAAATTTCAAAAGACATAGAAAATACAATTCTCAAAATTCTTTCGATGCCATGTCAATCAGGAAAGAAAAACTAACATTAACTATTTAAATTGAAAATGACGTAAAAAGTATTATAAAATACAATGACTAACAACTTGAGATATTTAGAAAATGTATAAAAGTTTAATTGTCTTTTGAAATTTTATTTGTGCCACAAAAATTAGGACAAATGGAATAACATATATTATTTAAAGACTATGAAAAAGTACAATAAATCACAATAATTAATAATTTAAGATATTTAAGAACAATAAAAAGATTTGGATGATTTTTCAAATTCTAGTCGTGTCATATAAATTAAAACCAAAAGAACAGTATATGGTTCCCATATCTAGGGGTGGTTGAAGTAATTGTTTTCGAGTGACTTATAAGTAAAATGTCAAAAGTCATAAGTTGAGAATCACCAACTTTTGACTTTTGATTTTTTTTCCTGTCACGATTCAATTTCTCGAGTCATGAAGAGACCTGGTGGAGAGTTTCAAAGAATACCCATTCTTGTGTGGAAACAGGAGCATATCACTATGGACATAACAATGGGATTGCCAACTTCTAGGGGTATTAACAACATCTGGGTCATCATTGATCGATTGACCAAGTCAACACATTTCCTCCTAGTTGGATCTTCATATAGTGTAGAGTAGTTAGCTCATATTTATATTCAAGAGGTGGTTTGCTTACATGGTGTGCCAATATCTATGATTTCAGATCATGAGTCAAAGTTTACTTCCGATTCTTAGAGAGCTTTCTAGAAATAAATTGGGTAGCTAAGTTGATCTCAACACAACTTTTCATCCACAGACCGATGGCTAGTTAGAGCATACTATTCAGATCCTTGAGGGCAGGTTACGGGCCTATGTGTTTGGGGGTCAATTGGATTAGTTTATATCTTTGGTGGAGTTTGTGTACAACAACAACTACCGCTCGAGTAGTCAAATGGCCCCATTTGAAGCCCTATACGGTAGGCATTGTATCACTCCAGTTGATTGGTTTGAGTCTTTAGAACCTAGATGCACAGTACAAATTTATCTTAGGAAGCTTTAGTTAGAGTTAGGGTGATTAAGGTTAAACTAAAGACCGCTTAGAGTCAATACTAGAATTATGTTGACCACAGACACAGTCCTTTGTATTGGAGTTGGTGATCGAGTGTTTTTGTGGGTATCGCCTTTTCAGCGCATGCTGAGGTTTGGGAGATGGTGCAAGCATAGCCTTCAGTACATAGGGCCTTTTAAGATCTTGAGGAGACTTGATGACGTTGCCTATGAGCTAGAACTACCTCTTGTATTTTTATCTATCCACCTAATTTTTTATGTCTCAATGTTGTGACGGTACATCCCTGATGAGTCTCATTTGTTGCAATATGGTTTAGTTGAGTTGGATGATAGCTTGATTTTTGTTAAAGAGCCAATTTCTATTTTAGCAAGAGATGTCACACAACTTAGCTCTAGAGCCATTGCAGTGGTTAAGATTCAGTGAAGGCATCGTCTAGTTGAGAAAACTACTTAGGAGATTGAGCGAGACATGCAAGAGCAGTACCCCAACCTATTTGGGCCCTCAAGTATGTATTTATCCTTACCTCCATGTGTGAAAGTTCTTTTAGTAATAGATAGTTTAATGACCTTCCTTGTCATTTTCATATTTTTGCCTTCTTTCCATCGGTTAGAACTTTTTCATAGAGATCCCAAGTCATTTAAGACTTGTTGGCACTGACAGTTTAATTGCTTGATCATTCATTTAGATTTTGTGTAGTTTTTAGTACTTTGAGGCCTTTATAACTTGAAAAGATGATTTAGTAAAAGAGAATATGGTAAATAGTCTCAAAACACAATTCTAACAGTTTCATCACCTTCAAAATGACCATTTTAGGCAAGAAGTATGGCCAGCTTGAGTTTTGAAGCTTTCGCTGTGAGTTTAAATCATTTAACATTTTAGCCTTTGGAATTTCACCTAAGGTTAACTTGGTTCAACTGTTACGACCCAAGCCTAGGGTCTAGTCGTGACCAGCGAATGGGGAACTCGAAAAGACCCCAAACAAGCCTCTTAACATATTATATACACATCCTTGATTACGGAAGCAAGCTAAAACAACAAGAGAGATATACACAAGGAGAATTGGGACTAAGGGAGAGAGAGAGAGAGAGAGAGAGAGAGAGTTTAAATACATAAATAACATAAACGAGTCAAGGCTCAAGAATAATACATAACTTGTCCAACAACACCTCTAGACATAGAACTTACCAGGGGCCAAGACAAGCGATCGGGCTCACCTCATAGTCAAAAGCACATGACATAAAAAGAGTCAATACATAACATAAATCAAGAGAAGTATGTCCTCGGAGTTGAGGAATCACCAACTTGCTTGAATAGACATTACTACCCACATGGAGGAGGATGATGATCAAATAGAGCTCTGGTTCCTACATGGTAACATCATGTAGGCATAAAGTATGCGTTAGTACATTTGAATGTACTAAGTATCAACACTACCGAGGATGAGGGAAGCTTTTGAGGATTTGAAAACACTAAAAGACATAGAAACCAATGTATTGGAACGAATCATACAATACTTAGGAGAGAAAGAATGCATGCATGGAGATTATATCTATCAGAGGTTCGAGAATCTATGAAAGGACATCTAAGGCTAAGCTTACGAAGTAAAGGAAGTCCATTACTGAGAGAAGTGGTGATCTTGTCTTGCTTGCTGGGAGAGAGAAAGCTTCTGAACCATCTTTTCCAGCCAGATAGCGAGCGATCACTCAGCAATGAACACTAACTGAAAGCGGCCGAGAATGAGTAACTATCCCTTACGAAAATCGAACCCGTGTCTTCAACATGAAAAGACGATGTCCTAACCACTGGACAAAAGGGACCAAAAAGCTATTCTTCATATACTTTAGCTCCGAGAATAAAAGTGATTCATTTTCTTTCTATACGTAATTCAAGATTTCGTTTGTGTTCATGTTGGCGATTTCTGATGTGAATTTAACGGGTTAAGTATAATAGCAACATGGCATGCATGATCAATGTTTGAAGTAAAATATTCTAGTAAAATCATATGCTTATATAGGACTTAATACATGTGTAGGAATAGACCATCATCATAGACCATCAAGCTATCATCCGAACTCTAAGGCACTCTTCCCCTTGATAAGGTGATTGAGGCACATGCCCCTCAATTGATAGTACGAGCATCCATCCCCCGACAAGATGATTAAGGCTTGGTACCCCCTCAATAAGGCAACTGAGGCTTGACACCCCCTCGACAAGGTGATTGAGGCTTATTGACACCCCCTCAACAAGGCCACTGAGGATTGACACCCCCTCAACAAGGTGATTGAGGCTTGATACCCCCCTCAACAAAGCCATCATCTTGCAACATCATAAACACATTTCATGAATTCAACATATATATATACAGTCTTTTCAGCATCATAAAGCCACTTAACTCATAAGTCATGCATTAGACCTTCAATAACTCAAGAACCCTTAACAAGATATTTTATCAAACACTTGGCAGGTGTGTAGTGCTAGTACAAATTCATGTCATTCAAGAGTGAAATCATGCAAGTAAATTTAATGTAAAACCACCTACTAACTCTTGGTAATACCATCATGCAATATACATCAAAACCTTTTATCAAATCTCAAGACAGATCAAAGATTCATAGCTTAAAACATGCTTAAACAACTTTTATAAAATCCTAATATTGTTCATAGTCAAATTCTTAATAAATAAGACCCATAAGTAAATCAACTTAGAATCATGCAATTTAGGCAAAAAGGAAGCTTGGGATTCATGGGTGAAAGGAACCCATGAATGAAACTCACATACCTTGATTTTGGAGAATTCCTTGATGAAGATTTGACTGGAGACTTGAATCTTGGATGAATTCCTTAAGATCCAAAAAGAGATTTGACACTTGAATTTTGAGAAAAATATTAGTCTAAGTGTTTGAGAGAGTATTGGGGAATGTCTTGTATGATATGAAGGTGAAATATGGCTAAGCATAGGTATTTTCATGTGTGGCAAGACTTGGGCCCAAGACCCAAAAATTTTGGACCGAAATAACAAAACAGTCACAAAAATATACAGAGGCGCGCTGGTGGCGCGTCGCACCTAGGGCGCGAAAACCTCTCTTGAATTCGCATTTTGCGATTTTCGAATTTTGATACGATTGCTCTAAAATTTGGATCAGACCCATTTCCCACTCAATTGTTCCCCCTGAACAAGAATATGAAGTTAGATTTTTGATATCATGCACAAATTTTGAGATATATGAAAATTACAATTTCGGGCACTTTTGAGACATATTTTTGGGCACTTTTTGGGGTCGTTTCAATATCCCCCCCTCGGGAACATTCGTCCCCAATGTCAAAGAAACGTACATAAGAAAGGTAATCATGAAGAAATCAGCCCCAACAAGAATGTAACAATACACTTAATCACCATTTTCAAATCTCAACATAAGAGTCAAAATCATCATGAACTTGTCAACATAAACATGAATGCATGCAAATGACATGGGGCTGAAACATAAGATTTGAAATCACAAAAAAAGGACTTGACGGGATATCATAAGCTTGAATAGAATGAAAGAGATGCGGATATTGTTTCTCTATGCCCGCTCGGGCTCCCTAAGAGACACTTTCGACTTGATGAATCTTCCAAATAGCTTTAACGAATACCACATCCTTATCAATCAACTTTAAACACACACAACTCACTTTAGTACCAAAAGTCACCATCTCCCCATTGGGTGAAAACCTCCTCTCTACCATTCCTCACCAAGACCTCCAACTCTATTAAGGCGGAACCAAGGCGTTGCTTAACTAGACTCCTTCAACCAAAGAAAATTTGGAACCATCAAAACAACTACACCACCATTCTCAACTTCACCCAACCTTTTACCCAACCTAGTCAACCGGTGAACTCCTCCAACCACCTTCTTGCAACCCAAAGATCTCCCACTTTTCATAATTAACAAGCAATCTCACATTCCTCAAAATTCACAACATCACCCTTAAACGATTCATAAGCTCTTTCTCACTTTCAGAAACAAACCAACATTCCATCACCAAAGACCACCACAATATATCAAGGTAGGGATTAAAGACCCTATTCATGAGACCTATAAACATAACTGGTGTACAAGCCACACCAAAAGACACTACTCTAAACTCAAAATATTGGAAAAGAATCAAGGACTCATTGACCACGAAATCTACTCAATAGAAATAATTTATGTTCAACACCCCTAACTCTTACAAGATGAAAAATGCAACCCTTAGAGATCAATTGTACCTTAAGACAAGAAAGAGCTTACCCCTTCACTACCACTCAATGACGGGTTTAATGGGGAATTAGAATTTCACTCTACAGGCCCTACAATCAATGGAGACACAACATGCATGCAACTAATCCATCCCAAGTATGATATCAAAATCCACTACATCAAATCCAACAAGTCACAAGGCAAGACCTAAATACAACATGACCATGAAATAATTTCTATAGACCTTTCTAGCAACAAAAGGAATAATAAAGGAAATAGGGACACTCAAACCTTCCCATGCATACACTTCAAGGTCAAAGGAAACTTTAACATACCGATAACAACATCGGGTGCCTCATTTACCCCTTGCCTCCTTTGAAGAGCATAGAACCGATTATGTCATGGAGCACCCACTTCGCTACCTTGGGCCTCTTGATTCACATGACCACCTTGTTCTTGAAATCAACCACCCTTACATCTTCTCTGAGCATATGGACAATCAATTAGCTTGTGAACCTCTTCACTACAACCATAACAAGCATTGGCCTTCCTCAAGCATGGGCCACCATGGTTCCTCCCACACCTTGGACACTTAGGATTAGTTCTCCCATCATTGCCATCTTGCCATTTTGAGTTAGACACCCTATCAATAGCCAACCTTTTATTTGGAGCATCGTTGGACTCTTGTTCTTAGAAATTGTCATCAAATCGAGCCCTCTTGAACCCCTCACTTCTCCTTTTTCTAAGGTTTTCCTCCTCAAGTTGCTCGGCATAAGTCATGAGGTAGGAAAAATCCCTATCATTTATCAACATAGTGGCACGATACTCCTCATTTACCAAATCAGATATACCCATCACAAACTTATTCATTCTACACCTCGAGTTGACAACCAAGTGTCGAGCATATTTAGAGAGTTGGTTGAACTTGAGGGCGTACTCCCTCACACCCATAGACCCTTTCTTCAAATGCATGAACTCCACCAATTTGGCTTCCCTAAGCTCAATAGTAAAGAACAAGTTGAGGAAAGCTGCCTTAAACTCTTCCCACCTTGCTTCAAATTCATGAATTCCATCATTTTGGCCTCCCTAAGATCAAGAGGGAAGAACCGGTTGAGAAATGCCACCTTAAACTCCTCCCAAGGAATAGCATCATGATTTCCCCTTTCTATCTTCCATTGCACAAACCAAACCAAATTTGAGCCTTCCCCTTTAGTTGGTAGGTCGTCAACTCCGCCTTTCCTCAGAGTTCACTCCTATGATAGTCAACACTTTGTACACTTCAACAATGAACTCTTGGGGATCCTCATCCACCTTAGACCCATGGAACTCCGATGGATTCATTCTAGTGAAGTCCCATACCTTTGAGGGCGGAGTGAGTGCATGAGGAGCTTGGGCCCCTTGGTTGATTTGATTGTCCACGACATGGGCCAATATAATCATAGCATTCTGAAACTCAATCTCGGTAGCCCTTCCCTCTTGAGGATCTTGAGGAGCGGGATAAGCCGGTTGTCCCATTGGTGCATGACCCCTCCTTGGTCTTCCTCTTTATAGTGGTATGGTCAACAACTATAAGAGCAAAGAACATAAATTAGGGGGAAAAGACCTTACCTTACAACTAAGGCACAATATAGACCATGAAGAAGTGAAACATTTCACACACATCCTTGGTCATGGAAGCAAGCTAAAACAACAAGAGAGATATACACAATAGGAATTACGAGTAAGGGAGGGAGAGAGAGAGAGAGAGAGTTTTGATACTGAAATAACATAAACGAGTCAAAGCTCAAGCATAATACATAACTTGTCCAATAACACCTCTAGACATATAACTTAGTGGGGATCAAGACAAGTGATCGGGCTCACCCTCATTGTCAAAAGCACATGATATAAGAAGAGTCAATACATAACATAAATCAAGAGAAGTATGTCCTTGGAGTTGAGGACTCACCAACTTGCTTGAATAGATATTATTAGCCACGTGGAGGAGGATGATGATCAAATGGAGCTCCAGTTCCTACATGGTAAAATCATGTAGACATAGAATATGTGTTAGTACGTTTAAATGTACTAAGTATATAGGATGCAATGCAACAAGAGATAGGCAACATAATCGAAATGCATAATCATAAGCAAGAGATAAGTATAATAGCAACATGGCATGCATGATTAATGTTTGAAGTAAAACATGCTAGTAAAATCATATGCTTATATAGGACTTAATATATGTGTAGAAATAGACCATCAAGCTATCATCCGAACTTTAAGGCAACCCTCCCCTTGGTAAGGTGATTGAGGCATTAACCCCTCAATTGATAGTACAGGCATACAATTCCCCAACAAGATGATTAAGGCTTGGTACCCCCTCAACAAGGCAACCGAGGCTTGACACCTCCCTACAAGGTGAATGAGGCTTGACACCCCCTCAACAAGGAAACCAAGGCTTGACACCCTCTCGACAAGGTGATTGAGGCTTGAGACCCCCTAAACAAGGCCACCGAGGCTTGACACCCCCTTGACAAAGTGATTGAGGCTTGATACCCCCTTAACAAGGCCATCATCTTGCAACATCATAAACACATTTCATGAATTCAACATATATATACATTCCTTTTTCAGCATCCTAAAGGCACTTAATTCATAAGCCATGCAATTGACCTTTAATAACTCAAGAACCCTTAACCAGATATTTTATCAAACACTTGGTGGGTGTGTACTGCTAATACAAAATCATATTATTCAGGATTGAAATCATGCAGGTAAGTTCAATATAAAATCGCCCACCAACTCTTAGTAATACCATTATGCAATATACATCAAAATCCTTCATCAAAACTCAAGATAGATCAAAGATTCATAGCTCAAAACATGCTTAAACAATCACACTTTAATAAAACCCCTATATAGTTCATAATCAAATTCTTAATAAGTAAGACCTATAAGTAAATCAACTTAGAATTATGCAATTTAGGTAAAAAGGAAGCTTGGGCTTCATAGGTGAAAGGAACCCATGAATGAAACCCACATACCTTGACTTTGGAGAATTC
>DF363472.1:13637-32684 GCA_000787875.1 Solanum virginianum
CAATCTCATAAGTCCATTTCTCAAGCTAGGAACCTCCGTTTGAGGCTATTTAAAGTGCGTTGAATTTGTAGTAATTATGGATTCATAGTGAAGGTAAATTTCGCTTTGAATGGGTTTCCTACTCCATTCTCTTTAACCTTTAGTGAAGATTTTATTCCACGAGTCAATTTCTCTCTTTTTTTGAGCATTAAATTATGCCAAATCTTAGGGCAAAAGAAAAGTGATGCAGTTAGAACTTTTTAATAGATTTTATTTAAGGATTCCTTTTATGGATTACACAATTCTATTTCACATCCAGTTGTAGATTCATCTCTAAAAATGCAATTATGATGTCAAAATAGCTATATTGATGTGATGATCAATATTGTGATAGCATGACAGAGACTAGAGGTGCTTCAGATATGGATAACTATCATAAAAGAATTTGGAGCACAAATGATTGGCTTCGAGGTAGGCAGCGACTTCCGTTCTTGACTAAATTCTTCTTGATATTATTTAGTAAAAATTTCATGTGAATTCAGATTGTATTTATCTAGTATTCTATGTCCTTTCATTCTACTCCATTTTTTGTGATTTTCGATTGAACCTTAGACTAATGTAGCCTTTTGGAGACCTTAGTTTAAGCAAAGGACCTTGTTTACAGTTGATTTAGAAGGAATATCCTTTTTTAGAGCTTCGTAGGTGACCTTAGACTAGGCTTGAGCCTTAGATGCTTTGATATGAATTCTATTGCCCTTATAGCTAGGTGATGCCTTCGGTAGGGATTGCTTTTAGATAGTGTACTTTGTGTTATCTCCTGAGTTTCGAGTGGCTCGTTATAGCTGTATGTTTGATTTAACTCTACTAAGTTGTTCATTGGTGATTAGGATTTTAGTTTAGGCGACAATTCTAGAGATATTTCCTCCTTCTACTTGGTTTTAGCATCCTGAGATTTCTTAGTTGTATACTTAGATGCATGACAGTTATATTTTATTGGGTTATAGTGATTCTTATAATTGGGCCCGAGGCCTTATTTGAGAAGCAGTTGGATCTCACATTTGTTCTCTCAACCTTTATATTTATAGAGGTAGTGGTTTGAGTTCCTAGCCTTGTGTCTCTTTTTTCGATACTAGGATTGCATGCATTGTATTAGTTACTCATTCAGACTAATTTTGTGGTACAATTTTGATTCATGCATTGGCTTATTATTCATGCACGAAGAGAAAAAGAGAAAGATTTTCATACTACTGACGTCAAATTGGTTTAAACTGATTTTAATGGGAGACAGACCACTTGGATCACATGGTTTCTGAACTCTGAGACTTTCAAGGCATCGACAACATGCTCTTTTCTACTTGAAACTATGAAGGCATCTAGGATGACTTCAACTTTTATGATTTGACTAACTGATGCATCGATATCATTTCTGCCTTGGTATGACTATTATCATTCCAGTAGTATCAATAATGGAGATGATGATGATAAGTCCTAATTTGAGCTCGGGTAATGTATATGGGTTATTTGTGCCTTTTATTAAACCTTTCACCCCATGGTTAGCATTGTATCAGGTAGAGGTGTTGCAGGGTCTACCTTGTTAACTTGGCTGGAATAGGTCTATACATTTGTGGATATGTTCTGCAGAGAGTTTATATATATATTGCATTCACATAATTCAATGTCGCTAGAATATTATTTATTATTAGGTCCCCTGATAGTATGAGATGTCGATTGGGTTCTTCTTGCTAATTATATCGATGGTAATATTAGATGTCAATTGGTTCTTGTTTGATCATATCTTTACTTGCCAGTGTTGCACTGTAGTTAGTGGCTTGTTTCTTCTTTGATTAAATATGTTACTCTTCTAAGTTGAGTTGGATTAGTTCCTAGGTTGGTTGTAAGCTCTTGATGTTTTTATATTGCTTGTCCCTTGCCGATCTACAACCTATCTTTCTTGCTAGCAAATGGTAGACTTGTTTCTCCTAGTTAAGCTTCTTGCATCTTTTTCTTCGTCTAGTATATCTTGATCATTCTTATTTATTCTATCTATTATCTTGTTACTTGTGTTGTATTCATGTTATTTATGTTTATCTTACTTGTGTAGCTCAACCGGCCTAAGCCTAGTGAGTATCATTTATTCGGTACTCATACTACACTTCTGTCTCATGTAAATCGTATTAGCTGTGGTTTTGGGTCAAAAGGGATCTTTTACATCAAGTCTAGTCCAAAAAAGTTCTATCGACTAAGTTTTTGTGTAAGTTCATAGAAAAGTCAATTTCAAATATTCATATCTCCTAGAATATAAAGAGTTAGGTGGTCCACGACCTATCAAATTAGAGGTCTCTAATCTTCTTTCTAACGTCTCCAAAATTGCCTTATTTTTAGTTTGATGTAAAAACGTTATAACTATTTTAGTAAAGTCCTATCGAATAGAGTTTTCTGGGTCAGTATCTACAACCCTGGACCTACGGGTCGTAGATAAGATTGACGAACCATATATTCAACTCATGAAAAATGTCCTGCAAGTTAGTTTTAAAAAGACTTATCACTATTTGACATTAATTATAGAGAAAATACATAACTCCCGTGAACTTGACTATATGGATATTTAAATATTCCCGTAATAATTTTTAAGTGATTTAACTATCCCCTAAGAGATGACGCAGTAGAGAGAGTGAGTACACTCTCCTCAAACACTTGAAATTTTTTTTATCTAAATTTATAAAATCATACACAGGATATTTTTTTATTGAACAATATATAATCAATATCCAAAACATCTTTTTTTGATATTTTAACAATTTAAAAAAATATATAAAAGATTTATTTAAAAACATGAGTCCCCTTTTTAAAATTTTGTTCGCTTTATTTTCTTGTGTTTCCCAATGCAACTCTTCCTCCGTTGAACCCATCTTCATCCCCACCTCTATTCACTATTTTCACTTCACTATTCTTTTAAAAATCCCTAAAATTCAACACTAATACCATATTATTAACTTCGATGTTACTCTATAATTGACTCCAATTTCACAAATTTAAACTTTATTGAAAATTTTTAGTGACCCATTTTATTTTTTAATATTTACAATTAAAAAATATGTGTCTATCAACTTTCTTATATAACATTTATTTTTTATATAAATTATCAAGAAAAAAAATCACTTCTAAAAAATTCATTCTCCACAAGGTGATATTGTAGTAGTTCTTCTCTTAAAGGTTTTTTTTCAGAAAAATTAAATGGTGAAAAGGAGGAAAAAAACCGTGTGCAAGGAATGGTTGGAAATGGTGAAGGAAAAGAAAGAAGAAAGAAGGGTGGGGTGGGAGCGGGGTTGGGGGTGGAGGGGACAGCGTGGGGAGGAGAATAAAATGGGTCCATATTTTAAATTTTAAGTTTAAAAAATATATTTTAAATAATTAATTAATGGAAATTAGTTTTAAAAAGTGTTAAAGTAAAAATAATGAATAGACAAAATAAAAGAAAAATTAATGGGTGATGCGGACATGACTATGTTGAGGCGCTTACATGACTATGGTAAGGCAGGTGAAAGTGATATTTAATTTATTTGAAAGTTATTAAGAGGGGTATTTAAACCTTCATATAATTAAAGTGTTAAATTAAGTTTTACTGTCAAATTCGTGACAATTTTATGTATTTTCTCTTAATTATAATACTATTTCATTACATCATATGCGGGTCTCTATTAATTTGTGACATGATCCAAATAGTTTTAGCACAAGTAACACTTATTAAAACACTACTATTTATCTAAAAAGAACATAATTAAATTAAAGAACTTACCACTGTTTGAACATTGTAATGCATTTCACCGAGTCCCATCAATTGGTGATATGATCCAAACAGTTTTAGACAAGTAATGAACCTTAAAGTACTAATACTTAGCGAAAAGGCTACAAATAAATTAAAGTTAATTTTTAAAAAAGACATCACTTTTTGAACATGGTAATGTACTTTATTAAAGTTCAAAATAAGTCTACGAAATTATCTTCTGGCCGTAAATAGAAAAATCATGTCTATTTTGATTTTTTAAGATATCGATCTGGGTAAATTAGCACACTCCAAAAGTCATCGTGATTTTGGGTACTGCAGGCGATTCAAAGTGGAGGAGGTTCGACGTGCTATTAGTAGGATGAAGAGGGGGAGGGCGATCGGCCCAGATGAGGTTCCGGTAGACTTTTGAAAAAACATGGGCAAGGAGGGCATAGAATGGTTGACTAGACTTTTCAATGCTATTATGAAGATTGCCAAGATGCCTAATGAATGGAGAAGGAGTACAATGGTGCCACTGTACAAGAACAAGGGAGATATTCAAAACTGCAACAATTACAGGGGTATCAAATTGTTAAGCCACACTATGAAGGTTTGGGAGAGAGTAGTAGAGATACGGGTGCGAGGGGTGGTATCTATATCGGAGAATCAGTTCGGATTCATACCGGGGCGATCGACTACTGAAGCAATTCATCTTGTCCGGAGGTTAGTGGAGAAGTATAGGGAAAGAAAGAAGGACCTTCATATGGTGTTCATTGATTATATCGGAGAATCAGTTCGGATTCATACCGGGGCGATCGACTACTGAAGCAATTCATCTTGTCCGGAGGTTAGTGGAGAAATATAGGAAAAGAAAGAAGGATCTTCATATGGTGTTCATTCACCTTGGGAAGGCATATGACAAAGTCTCAAGAGATGTTTTATGGAGGTGTCTAGAGATGAGAGGTGTGCCTTTAGTGTATATCAGGGCTGGCGTCTGGAGTTTTATGTGATAAGAAGATACCACCGAAACTCAAAGATAAGTTTTACAGATTGGTGGTTAGACCGTCCTTGCTGTATCGGGCGGAGTGTTGGCCTGTCAAAAATGCACATGTCTAGAAGATGCACGTTGCAGAGATGAGGATGTTGAGATGGATGTGTGGGCATAGCAGGAGCGACAAGGTTAGGAATGAGTCCATTCGAGAGAAGCTAGAGGTGGCCCCGGTGGCTGAGAAGATGAGAGAAGCGAGACTGCGGTGGTTTGAACATGTTCAGAGAAGAAGTGTCGATGCTCCTGTTAAGAGGTGCGAGAGGTTTGTTTTAGGAGCTACTCAGAGGGGTAGAGGTAGACCGAAGAAGTAATGGGGGAAGTGATTAGACATGATATGACAAAGCTTAATCTCACAGAGGACATGACCCTAGATAGGAAGAAGTGGAGATCGCAAATTAGAATAGTAGGATAATTGGTTAGTAGGGTTAGGTAGTCAAGGGGCCTCAGTATCAGTGTTTCTCTTTTTAGTACGTAAGTGCAGTATTTGCGTGTTGTTTGCGTGCTGTTTATGTTTTAAAGTATACTATACATTTTCTTTCTAGTAAATATTTGTCAGTATTTATGTGTTGTTTATGTTTTGAACTGTATTATACTTTCACATTGTCATGTGCTTTCCTTACTTTTGATCATATCTAGTCCGTTCTGCATATAGGTTTTGAAATGAGGATTTCACGGAAACAACCTCTCTACTTAGGTAGTGGTAAGGTCTGCGTACATTCTACCTTCCCCAGACCCCACTTGTGGGATTTCACTGGTATGTTGTTGTTGGTAAAGAAAAACAATAACCAAACATCAAAAAATATTTTCTACAAAGATTATTTTTTTTTAAAATATCTATTATAATTTAGAAGTGTTGGATCCAATGCCCAACTTTACCTACCACAACAAACGTACCATTGACGACAATTTAATACTTTGATTAAGTTTAAGACCAAATAACAAGATTAAGCGGATGAAACACAGCATACAAGACACAATTAGTGGACCACGCAATAATTCTAATGACTATTTTTTATAATCCATTTGTTTTGGGGAGTCTCAATCATGATAATAAAATCCGGCTCAAATTACGTCAAATGTGACTATGATAACCTAGCCCCTCATTATTTCTTGATTTAAGGTTCAAATAATGATGCTTAACCATAAACACATGGAGTGAAAATTTTATGTCTATGAGTGCGATCATTCCTTTCAACCAAACATACACTATTACAAAATATAAAAAAAATGAAAATTAATATTCGTGTTCGAATCATGGTAAAACAGGTTAATTAATTATAATTAAATAAAAGAGTTTTATATTCAAATACATAATATATATGTATCGACTTGATATAAATATTTGATTCCTGAATAAACTTTTATCCTAAATTAGATAACATAATTATTTGGTTTTCATAATAGAATTTGGTTTACCATCATTTGCTGGTAAACAGGTAGGCCACCTCACTTTTATTTTAGGAAACAATATGGATGCCCAAATTAATGGATAACCAACTATATTAAGTTATTCTCTTTCTATGTCTTACTCATTCCTGTCATATGCCACCTATCACGCCATTTCAACTTCAAATTACTCATTAAGTCTGGACTTTTTCCGAGATCCTCTTTTCTTTGATTTACCATTCCTTTTTTTTTTTTTTTAAGGAAAAAGATGTGGTGTGAAGATGGGTAATTAAGAAATTATTTAAATAAACCTAAAAATATGACACTAGGGATAGTGGATAAGTGGACAAGAAAACATGCATCAACCTGAGAGGGGTCTGGTTGTGTCGTGGTCCCTCCTTCATCAACCATATACTTATGAAATATATTAAATTCATCATCGTTTGGATTAGATAGTATATTACATTTTATTTCAAAATTAGGAATAATATTATAAGTTGAAGCAACTAAAGAAATATAATCAAGTAGTTGAGCAAATGTATCAATAAGCAGTTATCATAAAAAAATTTACTTAAAAAATTCAAGAAACATTTTTATGGGCCCTAGCCCCTATATGATAAAAGGAGTATAAATAGGCAACTCAAGCAGATATATTGGCGGAAAACTATCTACTTTCACATTGCTACTAATAAAATTCAAGAACCAAACTTTTAAATTGACAATTATTGTGACGTGTAGTAATTCTTACTTCATTTTAAATAGTATACATAAACACCTTCATTAATTTATAGTATACATGTTTTTTTAAGTACTTCCTTTTTGACTTATTTTACATCATTTTAAGTAATATACATAAACACCTTGATTTATTTAAATTATACTTTTTTAAGGACTTCCTTTTTAACACAAATATAATCATCGGAAGATATTAAAATAGTTATTTAATTTTATTTGTCCAGTTTAAAAAGTAATTTGTTTCAAATATAATCAAGTCGCTAAAGCAGACGCGTCAATAAGTAGCTGTCATAAAAAGATTTAATTAAAAAGTTCACGAAATAATTTTATGGATCCTATATGATAAAGGAGTAAAAGTAGGCAACTCAAGCAGGCATGTTGATAGTTGATGCAGAGTTGCCTGCTTTTGAGAATTTTGATTGGTTTGGCAGTATTGAGGGACCTCTTATATTTGAAACAATTGAAAAAATGTCTTATTATGGGTAATATTGTAAAATCATAGTTGAAGCATCTAAAGAAATATAATCAAGGAAATGAAGTAGACGCATCAATAAGTAGCTGCCATAAAAAATTTAATTCAAAAACTCACAAATATTTTTATGGGTCATATATGATAAAAGAGTAGAAGCAACAGCTCAAGAAGGCATGTTGACAGAGATCGAGTTGCCTGCTTTCACATTTCTACTAATAAAATTCAAGAACTAAACTTTTAAATTGACAATTATTGCGACATATAATACTTTTTACATCTTTTTAAGTAATATACATAAACATCTACATTTATTTATATTATATATATATTTTTTAAGTAATTTTTTTGACACAAATATAATCACCAGAAGATATTAAAATAGCTATTTAATTTTATTTGTCCTGTTTAAAAATAAAGTTGTTTTATCTTAATTTCACTATTTACGTGACTTAAAATAATCAAATGGGGCTACATAGTAAAATTATAGTTGAAACAGCTGAAAAATATTTTATTAGGGATAATATTGTAAAATTATAGTTGAAGCAGCTAAAGAAATATAATCAAGCAGCTGAAGCAGATACATCAACAAAGTAACTGCTATAAAAAGAAAATTAAAAAGTTCACGAAATATTTTTATGGGCCCTATATGATAAAGGAGTAGAAGCAGATAACTCAAATAAGCAGGTCGACGAAGAGCTATCTGCTTTGGCGAATTCTGATAAAAAGTCCAGGAAATATTTTTATGAGCCCTATCTGGTAAAGGAGTAGAAGAAGGCAGCTCAAGCAAACATTTTGACCGAGAGCTACCTGTTTTCACATTTCTACTGATAAAATTCAAGAACTAAACTTTTAAATTGACAATTATTGTGACTTATAGTACTTTTTACATTGTTTCAAGCAATGTACATAAACATCTTGACTTATTTATATTATATATTTTTTTAAGTACTTCCTATTTTACACAAATATATAACATCAAGAAATGAGAAAATTTTCAAATCAAATATAACAAACAATATTTTCAGTCATCCTACGACTAAAGAAAAATAATAATATTTTTTTACAAAAAAAATAAGTAAGGAAAATTTAAAAAAATAAACTTGTAAACAAATAACAATTACGCCTTATAACTTTAGTTATTTAAATTCAAATTAAATAATATTTTTGGCCCATGAGTCAATCCCGATCTAGCCTCGGTTAAGTCTCAAGGGCCAAGGACTTAGTTGGGTTAGACATATAAGCTCTAGTTCTAAATGAGCTTGAAAAATCATATCTTAACCCCTACTCCAATAACGAGTGGGGTTGGCTGGCCCCATAGACTAAGCCCATTTTGATGGCTCTAGGTAAGAGTGTAATTGCTATTGACTATTTTTCTATTCCTCAAAATAAGTGTCATTTTTTTAAAAAAATTACTCAATTTCAAAATAAGTGTCACGTTAGGAATACAAGACAATTAGTGGACATTTGTAACTTATACTTTGTATTGAATAACTATACTTTTTTAATAGTTCAATTATGAAGAAATATCTAACAAATATAAGTAACTTAGTAATTATATTCTTAATTACTCTCTTTATTTACTTTTATTTTACAACACCCCGTAAAATTATCGAATATCCCTAGAATAGAATTGTCCGCATAATGCGTCTTTTCAAGTTCCAATGAGAAATTCGATATCGGATTTGCGATCAGCATGAAAAATTGAGTGGGAAAATGATCTCAGCCTGATTTTAGAGCGATCGAGTCAAAGATAATTTTTCGTAATTAAACTTGAAAACAGTGTTGATGCGCGCCCGAGGTGCGACGCAGACCAGCAATTATATATATTTTTTTCCTACGTGATTGAAAAATTGACCGAAAAGCGATTTACAAAAAATTACACATAAAACTCATTTGACAAATGCGATTTATGTGTATTTTAATAGAAAAATAGTTTTTCAACGCGTTTTAAGTTTTCAGTTAAAAATTACATAGGCGCGCCCAGTCTGCATCGCGGACTGAGCTATTCCGAGGATAATTTTTTCTTTCAATTCGTGAAGGGTGTTTTGGTCATTTCTCAATCCCTCCTAAGTCCCCAAAACGTGTATAAGAGTTGTTTTCTTCAGATTAAGGGTTTCAAAACCCATTTTTCCTAGCTTCCAAGTGAGAGTTCTTGAGAAAGAAAGAAGAGAAAGCTTGTGATTTTCAAGATTTGGGTCAATTCCTTGAAGACGCTTGAGTTATTCTTCATCCCAGGTATGTAAGGCTAACCCAAAAACATGAAATTGTTCTTCCATGTGCCCCATTGAATGAAGTAAGTGGATAGTTGAAGATGATGAGTCCTACATGTTAAATTCTTGAATTTTATATTGAAAATTATACTTATCTTATGTATTTTCTTAAGTTGATGATCATTACAAACTTGAATTATTGCTGAAATGGTTTATTTGAATTATTATATAAAACCCTACATGATTTCTTTGTAAAGATTACAAGAATGAACTTAGGGGGTTGATGTCTTGAGCCTTGATGATATAAGTGTGTTTGTTGTTATGGTTCTGGTCTTGAAGTGAGTGTGTTGATGATGATGTTGATGAGATTGATGGCTTTAGAGTCTTAAAAAAGTTGAATTTAATCTTAAAAGAATGTTCCTATTCCATTGAGTTGATAGTTAATGAGATGAGTTGATTGATGTTCTTTGTCCAAAAGAGACTAAATAATGAGAAATCTTGATGTTTGATGTTTTATGAGCATATTGAGTCATGGGAGAAGTATCGAGCACCGAAATGAGTAAGAGTGAGTCTCACTCACACTCATAACTATGTCGCCAACTTAGGAGAGGATTGGACCGTGAAAAAATGGATGTTTTCTTAGTCCCAAAGGAGGACTTGATGTTATTATGGATCCATAGATGCCATGCCTTTTCACCTAGGCAAGGTATTGGGTGGATACCGTAGTGACATTGCTCCGTTGTATCATCACCTGCTCATAGGTGATGATTGTAGGTCTAAGAAACTCCCAGCTAGATTTCCTACTGTTAGTACTCTGATGTTGAGTTGGTGGCTTGAGTCTTGATTGATGTTGACGAGTTAATGTCTACCTCTTATCCAGACCTGAGAGGAGTGCTTATCATTCTGAGTGTGTATCTTATGAGTTGAGATTATTCCATGTTACTTCTGCTTATATTTGTTATTCGGCTATTTTATATACCGTACATTTCACGTATTGACGCTATTTGGCGCTGCATCATTTCATGATGCAGATTCAGCAGATAGAGGACTTCAGCAGACGTACTATTGAGGTTCAACATTCCTAGTTCGAGACAGTGATGAGTCCTCCTCTACATTCGGAGAATACCATTTACTTTTTTCTTTACATTTCGAGTTAGTTCTTTGAGTTTGTGGTAGCCATGGCCTGTCATGTTACCTTCCTAGATGGTAAAAGTAAGGTTTCACAGACATAGAGATTATGATTTGATGTTGGGATCTTTCCCCTTTCTAAACTGAGTTCCCTTAATTCTATTTTATGTTATGGATGCTAAGATTAGTTTTGGCCTATGACCCTTATTTTTTGATGTAGAAGTGACTGAGTTGCCCACTATATATATCTTTTATCTTGGTGCTTTCCGTTGTATTGATGATTGAATGACTGTCTTGAGGCCAAGTGGTTCGCTTGGACACTAGCAATAGTCTCTGAATGTCGGTCACGTCTAGGATACCCTCCCGGGGAGTGACATATTTATCCACTTTACAACTTGTTTGGATGGTAGTTTTCCATGATATGGTATGATATGATTAGTAAGAAAATTACGTGTATTTTGATTGTTTCATTAATAATATGATATGCTATGATTTGGGTTCATGGTTTTGCAATCATAAAAAACTCACTTATTGATACCACCAATTTGGTGGTATACCACTATTTAATCTCTTTTTTTTTTCAATTATATATTCACTTAATTTTAAATAATTATAATTTAACCTTTATTTTTTGTTAAATTTTACTCTAATATATCTACTGCTTTCATAATCGTATTACTCATTCTCCTCGCCATTAACTTTTGGAGATTCTCTTCCTCCTCCAATTTTCTCTCCACGTTTCAATCTATTTCTTGATGCTTTTTTTTTTTTGTAATTTCTCGTATTCCACATAAATTAAGTTACTTCAGCTTTGGGCTACAAGTTTATGTAATTGACTACTATTTCTAATTATTAATTTTATTATTTTTTTAAAAAATATTGATAAATCTAATATTTTAATAATTAAGGGCCTTTTCATAAATTTATCAGTTAAGATACATTATCATACAAACCAAATAACAAAATTATCATTAAACAATAGTAAATCGTGGAGTATATCCAAAACATTATATTATATTGTACAATATGTTACCATATTATATCATACAGTACCGTACATTATGAATCAAACTACCATCCAAACAGATGGTTAGAGTTTAAGAAATACTCTCTTCGGTACATATTAAGTGAATTATTCCGAGGATATGACACACCTCTTTAAGAGACATATTTTAGGATATAAATAAAATTACTACTTTTCACTATTGCACTTTTGATTATTCTCCTAAAAAATATGAAGTAATGAAAAATCTCATTAAATAAAGGATAAATTAAAAAAAATTCTAATAATTTTCTTGAACTTTGAATAACTCACTTATTCTAAAAAGTTATTTTTTGTTCAAATATAGGCAACTTTTTCCTCAAAATTAATTGTTGAAAATGGTTTTCAATAAAAAGAAGCGAAGGCAAGTAAGCTATAAAATCATGCAAAATTTGACAAAAAATGTGAGCGGAAGGAAATAGAAGTTCACAAGAAAAGCAAAGCGTGTGTTTCGGTTGTCGCGTGGGGGAGGTGGGACCACATTTGAGTGGGCCCTTGAAACGATTTGGCAAAAAATGTGAACGTTGGAAAGAAGTTTTTTTTTTTTTTTTGTGAGTATTAGAAAAGTTTTGTTAGAAAATATTAATCCATGAATAAGTCCTGCACAATATTAATTTAAATTAATCAAATTATGATATAAATATTAAATATCAAATAAAACAAACCTGTCCCGTCGGCAATATTCAGTTGCTTTTGTGATCATTACGTAATGCATATGAATATTTTAGTGGATACTCCTAATTTATTCAAATGATCACTCCATCTTGAAATCTTGTATTGAATCTTTTGTATCTTCATATACCAAAAATACTTTTCTATATTTGATAGGTTATGTTTTTGGTGGTACATAATAGTTACAATTGCCACCTATCTTGGGAAAAAAATTATTAAAACCTTTTTATTTCTTATATATTTCCCCATAATCATACAAAAAAAAATACGTTCACAAATAAAATAACGAAAATTTGTGATGGTAGCAATAGAAATCCATCAAATAATCATTGTGACTTATGAATGCAAATTGAATCACTAAATATTATGTTTAATAGTATATATAAGAAATAATTTTAAGTTATTAAGTTTGACCGATTGGTGGATAATATATGAACGGATAGTATAGCATACATTTCTATACCTTAAAATAAGGGATATGCATTTATTTTTTGCTGACTTTATCACCCTTTCTCCTCCCCTCATTTTTTAAGCTTAATTGGTTTGATCAAATTTTTTAAAATTTAATAAAAAATATTTTTTAAATATTAAAAAAGATGAAAAATAATTTGTACAAATTGATCGATAAATATTAAAAACATTTTTGAGATGATTTTTTAAAAAGTAATTCTAAGTGGAGTATATTTTTAACTTCTAGAAAATACTTATTTTCTTCAAAATAATTTAGGTAAAACGCATTATATTTTGAAAATAAACATTAAATACACCTTCCAAAATCTTTCCTAAAATTACTCATTTGAATAGTAATTTGAAAAGGAAAAAGAAAATGAAAAACCCTACCAACATACCCCAACCAGTAAAACAAGAAGACAAAAGAGGTTTTAAAAAAGACTCTCTGCTTCTCTCTCTGCGACTCTCTTCACACTTAACCATTTTAGTACACCCCACCACTCTCATGTAAAGGGTGTTTTCCCACACAACAAATCTGTTACCAAACAATCCCTCTGTACAACAGCAACAATGAAAACTTTGATTTTCCGGCCCATGTTACTTTCGATTGACTCATCAATGGCTTCTTCTTACCTATTTGTGTGTTGCATTACTCTGTTTTTCACCCTCTGTTTCGCCGCTGACCCTTTTGCTCGTTTTGTATTGGAGTACTCCTATATCACTGTTTCGCCTCTTGGCGTTCCCCAGCAGGTTAACTCTTCATTCCTTTGAATCAACCAACCCACTTTTTTTTTCAGTTTTTTGGCTATGCAACAAAGAATTTTATAAAAGAATCATTTGCCTTGTCCCCAGAAGGTTCGCAATTTCAGCAAAAATATGTTGGACTGTGGGGTTTTTAAGTTTATTCAAATGTGGGGTTTTCTGGGGATGTTCCTAATTTTAATGTCATGTTGATGCTTTACTGTCTTATTCAAGATACATGTCAATTTCAATTTTCCCTGATACTTTTTGTTCTTTATGATTTAATGGGTGAAAGTTGAATGGGACCACTTAGGTCTTTTTTGCCTAAAGTTCTGTTTTGATAATTTGAGGTATACAGTGTGGTTATTATTAGTTTTGTTTTCATGCTCGAGTTATTTTGATTTGTTTAGTTTACTTTCTTGTTCGGATTCATCGGTAAATTGTTTCAAGGCTCTATACAATTTTCTTGCATAGTTTCTAAATTAGTTATGTGATCATGAATTCGATGTGTTCTGCCCGGACTCTCAATGTTGCTTAATGGACCATGATTTGATATGTAATTGCAGGTTATAGCCGTGAATGGGAAATTTCCAGGTCCTGTCCTTAATGTTACAACCAATTATAATGTTGAGGTGGACGTGAAGAATAAATTGGATGAAGATCTTCTTGTCACTTGGTAAGTTTCTAGTTTTAATCTTACGCGTAGATGCTACATTTAATAGGAAGAGTGAATGTTGAATTATGTGACATTTATTGATTTTTCTTTGAATTTTGGCAGGTCCGGAATTCAGATGCGACGAAATGCCTGGCAAGATGGTGTTCTTGGTACTAATTGCCCCATCCAGGCTGGATGGAACTTCACTTACCAGTTTCAAGTAAAGGATCAGATTGGTAGTTTTTTCTATTTTCCTTCCATCAACCTGCAGAGAGCAGCTGGTGGTTTTGGTTCTTTTATTGTCACGAATCGTCATATTATCCCTATTCCTTTTAGTCCTCCTGATGGAGATATAGTGATAATTATTGGCGATTGGTACACCCGCAGCCATAAGGTAAGTGTCTCTTCCAGTTTTAGTTCTCTTTCAAAGCAGTATGGTGAATGAATTTTCTAGTACCAACTCTGGTTTACTTTCGAATTATAGGATTTGAGGAAAGACCTTGATGATGGGAAGCTATTAGGGATGCCAGATGGAGTACTTATTAATGGAAAAGGCCCATACCAATACAACACTACACTTGTACCTGATGGGATTGACCACGAGACATTAAATGTCGATCCAGGTTAAGCTCTTAAAAACATGCTAATTCTCAACTTAATATTATTGATTGGTTGTCCTTCTCCTGGTGATTTGACAGAAAATTGCCTCCTTATTTATGAACTATGATGTTCATGAAATTGGTCTATCCCCTTGGAATTGTTCTCTGATGACCTTTAGTTGTCTTTAGCTTATGCATTCTCAAGTAAAACACAAACGATTTCACATTAGGGAAGTAATAACAATTTTCTTGTGCTTTTGAGCCTATATATCAGCTTTAAAATTTTGACCTTGTTTTGAATTATCATCTTATTTGAAAGCAAGTAGTATGAATGTTTTCTGCTGTTTACATAAATCTAAACCCTCTGCATGTGATGTTGTACTGCAGGCAAAACTTATCGGGTTCGGGTGCACAATGTTGGAGTCTCTACTTGTTTGAATTTTAGGATTCAAAATCATAATTTACTCTTGGTGGAGACGGAGGGATATTACACGTCACAGCAGAATTATACTAGTGTAGATATTCACGTTGGGCAGTCTTACACATTTCTGGTTACCATGGATCAGAATGCAAGTAGTGATTACTACATTGTGGCGAGTGCTAGGTTTGTAAATCAAACAATCTGGCAAAAAGTAACTGGTGTTGGTATATTGCATTATTCCAACTCCAAAGGAAAGGCAGCTGGACCCCTTCCAGACCCTCCAAATGATGTATATGACACATCTTATGCACTGAATCAGGCCATGTCCATCAGGTTCTTTTACTTGTTCCTTTTCATACCTATTCATTTCATTATTTCATTCAATGGACACTAGCTTGTTGAAACTAAAAAGTGGATAACCATGACAAAGAGGGGATTAGGTCAACATTGGAGAACCTAATTTGTGGGCTATACTTAGTTGGTTGTCATTGAATTCATTAGGGTCACGTGTCTTTTATTTGGCAATACTCGTTGAGGCATCTCAAACAAATACAAATTGGTATACTTCTTATGATGACTAATTTTGCTGTTTCCTGCCATTGAATAATCTGATGCAATATCTGTAGGCAAAATGTTTCTGCAAGTGGAGCTCGGCCAAATCCTCAAGGGTCTTTCCATTATGGTCAAATTAATGTCACAGATGTTTATTTGCTAAAGAGTGTTCCTCCAGTGTCAATTGATGGGAAGCTTCGAGCTACGTTTAATGGGATTTCATATAAAAATCCTGCTACTCCAATCAGGCTTGCTGATGTATACTATGTGATGGGTGACTACAAGCTTGATTTCCCAACGAAGCCAATGAACAGACCACCAAAGGTGGACGCTTCCATTATCAATGCCACATACAAGGGATTTATAGAAGTCATATTGCAGAACAATGACACTGTAGCCCAGAGCTTTCACATGGATGGTTATTCATTTTTTGTTGTTGGGTATAGATTCTGCTTGAAAAGAATATCGTTCTTGTTGTATGCAGTGTCCCACCAAATGATTGTTAATGTAATAATTTGCCTATTTGCTTCAGGATGGGTTTTGGAGAATGGACAGAGAACAGCAGGGGATCTTATAATAGGTGGGATGCAATTTCTCGGTCAACAACTCAGGTTTGTCTTGTACAGCGGTCTTCTCTTATATAGTTTGAAGAACTCGGAATCTTCTTCTAACAGGTAGGATATTGTATAGGTTTTTCCTGGAGGATGGACAGCAGTTATGGTATCTCTTGACAATGTTGGGGTGTGGAACCTCAGAGCAGAAAACCTTGACAGGTGGTATTTAGGGCAGGAAACTTATATGAGAATTATCAATCCTGAAGATCATAGCAACAAAACAGAATTGCCAGTGCCTGAAAATGCTCTCTACTGTGGTGCCCTTGCTAAGAAGCAAAAGTATGATAACATCTCTTGCCTCTGTTACACATAGTTTTCATTTACTCTTAACGCATTGCTTAGTTGATCATACATATATTTCAGGCAACAGAAAACATCTTCAGCGACAACTATACTTGGAAGCTCAGAGCTATATTTTACATTGCTGTTGGTACTCTCTGCTGTTATCAATCTTGTATGCTAGAATACAACTTCAGTTGGTGAAAATATTTAAACAGCAGGAACTGGGAATTCACTTTCTTGTAGGATGATGAGCTGATAGGATTTGTGTTTCTTAATTCTTTTTTTTTTTTTAACCTTTGTAGAAAGTTGATTAACATTAGTTTGCTGTGTCCCATATTTCATTTGTTCCCAAAAAAATTGTGCAGTATGTGAATCCAACTTTCTGACAGTATTTCACCAGGGGGATTCATCATCCTTTGTCTCAATTACTGCATAGTGATGATGGGCAACCCTTCTGGTCATTCTCATTTATCCTCTACTTTTAGATCAATTATTGAATGTTCATTTTTCCTGTTCTAGTTTCTTTCGAGATCCCTGCTATTCGTCTCTTATTTTCTGGTAGATTTTGAGCCTCGTGCCACCGTCAAGTTATATAGCAAAACATGTTAAGAGTTTTGAGCATTGCAAAATTTCTTCCGTGGTTCTTTCTGGGGAACAATGAACCAGAAACGGGAGTTATCAGATAAGGCCATTAGCATTTCTAGGTGTCTATAAATATGTCATTTTTAATAAGGAACATTACATCAGATAACAGCCCTTAATATTTGTGTATCATTTTTTGGCCCAATTTCAGAAAGGGAAACTTAGCTTATGCCCTTGTGAATCAAACTATTCACATTCATATACCACATTATATATTCGCACACCACCTTATATTATATCTCAATAGGGAATACATATACCGATAGAATATCACAGGGGATTAAACTCGGCCTTATATGGTACCTATATTGTATCAATATACTTATAGAGTATCACAAAGAATATATTTTCTACTAATTTAGAATTTAATAAATAAGTTTGTAACTTTAATAATTTTCTCTTAATTTTTTTTAAATGCTCAAAGTTATATGATATTGATAGGGTATCAATATACCGACGGAACATCACAAGAATATATTTTCTATTAATTTAGAGTTTAATAAATAATTTTGTAATTTTAATAATTTTCTAGTCTTATACGATACCGATATGGTATAAATATACAAACAAAGTATCGCAACGAATATATACTCTACTAATTTAGAGTTAAATATTTTTTTATTTGTTTCTTGTTTATTTCTTAAGAAAAACCATAATCCTATATGATACCAATTGGGTATCAATATATTGCCAGAGTATCACCGATGATTGAACTCATTTTATATAATACCGGTATAGTATATATACTGCAGGAGTATCACAGAGAATTATTTCATAGTATTCATGCTGACATCAGCACGACGTCAAGGCGAAATAAAAAGGAAAATGTGGGGTAAGAAGGTATGTAGTTTGAGCCGTTGGCCCATTAAGGATAAATAATTTCACATTACGTCTACTTTGTGTACTTTTTCCTTTTAGAAAACTATCCAAAATGGCCTAATTCGAACAAAAGGACCATATTTGATATTAATGGCGTTATTTAGTCACGATTAAGTAATGATAAACCATTCTTGATGTATTAATTTACATCAAATATGATCCTTTTATTCGAATTAGGCTATTTTGAAGAATTTTGTAAAGTTGGGCTAGCATTTTGAGTATCACAGAGGATTGAACTCATTTTATATGATATTGGTATAGTACATATACTGTCGGAGTATCACAGAATTATTTCGTAGTATTCATGCTGACATCAATATGATGTTAGGGCGAAATAAAAAGGGAAAAGTGGGGCAAGAAGGTAAATAGTTTGAGTCATTGGTCTATCAAGGGTAAATAGTTTGGATTGAGTCCATTAAGGGTAAATAATTTCACATTAGGTCTACTTTGTATACTTTTTCCTATTACAAAACTATCAAAAATGGCCTAATTCGAATAAAAGGACCATATTTGATGTAATTAATGATGTTATTTAGTCATGGTTAAATAATGACAAACCATTGTTGATGTATTAATTTACATCAAATATGATCCTTTTATTCGAATTGGCCTATTTTGAAGAATTTTGTAAATTTGGGCTAGCATTTTGAGTATCACAGAGGATTGAACTCATTCTATATGTGTTAGAACCCGTACAATTGTGTTTGGTACCATGGATAACATTTGAGGTCGCTAGTGCACTTTTTGAAGAATTTGAATTTTTAATTGGAATCT
>DF363471.1:1566-36886 GCA_000787875.1 Solanum virginianum
GCAAGGTAGCAAGCGATCAGTCTCTTATAAGAAGTAGTTCGACTTTTGATGTTTCTGGTTTTTGAGGGAGTGGATTATGATTTTGACACTAATGTTTGTGTGTCAGGAAAAGCAAACCAGGTGGTTGAGCAAATGATTAAGTAGTTTGAATAAGGTGGATAATGTGGGGAGGGGGGGTTTCGCTACCCTACTGGAATGAAACATAATCAATAAGCTATTCTAGTCGTTCTATTATAAGGCAGGTTCTAAAAGTCAAGCTAATAATGATGCTGAATTTAAATTGTAAGTGGCTGTCAGGAAATGCTAAGGCTCCTAGTGGTGTTGAACATTGACATATTCTAAGGGTGTCAGAAAAATCACCTGCATGTTTACGCGAGCACTATGGTATAAAGATTGTTGTCTGGGTGCCCCTATCGGGTACCAGTCGCGGTCCATAGGTTGGGTCGTGACAGTTTAGGAAGTGTTTCATAGAGCTAGTGTGTTGCTTGACTAGTATCTTACATGACAAAAATGGATAGCTATCTAGCTTGATGATGGCTCTGACTTACAGATATTATGAAATGTCAAAGAGCTAGGTGGGATGCATTTGTTATGGGGCCAAGACCAACCAATGCATGCATTATGCTGTAATAGGCAATTTTAGTTTATTTTTCTTTCTTGAATTGTAAAGTTTATTTGGATAAATAAGAAATCAGATTACTAAAAATGGCTAATGTTTACCCAGCAGAACTAAAAGAAGTTGTATTTGGATAAATAATAAAGTTGTTATTCTGCTCTCTCTAGAAGAATAACAAAAAATGGAAAGAGATGTATTAATGTGCTCTTTTTTGAGTATTCTCTCCAGAAGAATGAGAGAGTGTGATCTTTGTCCTCTTATAAATTATATTTGATAATAGCTTTCTTATAATAGAAATAGAAGAAAATTATCTTTATTAGATCGCTTATGTGTATTAAATAAAAGTATTTTATGTATCAAAAATAATAATCAATCTCTTGTATAAAGAACAAGAAATTTTACAACTTATAAAAGGATAGAAAAAGGTTTTAGCAAAAATAATGCATGCATTGACTCGATTAATTCTTTAGACAATGGAAATACCTATCAACTGATCTTTGTGCTGATTTTATTAAATCGGATTTGTTGAGGCTCAGAAAATGGTATAAAAATTGTGCCTTTGACTATTATCAATGATGGAAGGATTGCATATTTTTGTATTTCTACTGACAAGGTGTTTCTCAATCAAATATCATTCATCCCTGATTTGTTGTCATTCACTTTTGAATTGGTTACATATAATTATAATTTTTTATTTACTTATTTTATACGTGGGTGGAAGATATTCTAATGTTTGCAGAAAGGTCAAAAAATGGGGACGCCATTTCATCAAAAAGACAATTGTTTATGGAAGCATTGAGCGTAGGTTAACACTTTTCTCTTTCTTCTCTTTTGAAATTAAATTTAATTATTTTTTTGTTCATCTTCAAATTAATTTAGTAAAGTGTTAATTTTTTTGCATGTAGATATAATATTGGCCAGGAAAAACTACCGGCTTAGATTCTTGGAGAAGAGGAAAGAGAGGTGAATTTTTTTTCCGCTCTCAAATTGTTATTTTTTTTCAAATTAATTAAATACATATCCTAATATGACCTCATACAACTTTCTAATACCCATGATTTATTTTATGTCGGAACGCCTACTTAATGATTCAAATTTAGTTTACAATAAGTGTTATTTCGAAAATAAAGAGGTGGTAGTTATTTTTCTGCAAATTAATCTTAGTTTCAACAAATGATGAAATCACTAATCAAGAAAGCATAAAAGATAATTCAAGAAGATATAAAGAATAACCTTAAACAGACATAACTTATATTTAGTCGAAATGGATAATATTATTTATATAGAAACTAGATGGTTACGTAAGAAATAGTATGTATCTTTGTACTTTTATTAGTACCATTTACTACACTAACATTTCCAAAGATAATGTAATGACCCTCCGGATCATTTCGAGAGTTTTGTTGTCTATGGAAAGTGATCTATAAGGAAAAGAAAAGGAAATGCAGTTTCAGAAGGCTCACTGATTAATTTGGAGATTGCATTTAAATCCTCTAAAGAATGTCAAGTCAATCCAAGAGTTAAGAAGGCATGTTGTGCTAGTGCTATTAATAATACTTGCATCTCTGAGGCGGAGAAGGTGAAGCCAATATTGAAGAGCCTTCTAAAACTATATGACAAAAATTGGGAACTTATTGAAGACGAAAATTACAGAGCACTTGCAGATGCTATATTTCAAAAGGAGAAAGTCGAGGCACCGAAACATACGAAGCCTGAAAATAATGAAGTGCTTAAGTAGCGAGAGCAAGTTTTAGAGGAAGAACTCGTGCATGAGAGGCCTGAAAGACCACTAAAGAGATTGCAGTTAAGATATCGAGAAGGTCAAGCTTTAATGTTTGCTAATAGTTCTAGTGCCAAAACTTTTCTTAAAAGGCCTAGAGGGGAGGAGGAAGGTGAATTACCTATACCTCATCATCAAAATCAGTTACCAAGGGAAGTAAATGTTAGTTCTCAATGGAATAATATTAGATTGAACGAAACTCAAACATCTCCAATCGTAACAAGTTGGTATCAGAGCGTAACATCAGAAAAAGCTCCCTCTCTCTCTGATTGGATCCGGGTCACCCAATCATATCATCTTTCCCAAGTCATAATAAACAACGCATTCCCAAGGTATGTAAGGAACTCAAAGTAGTAGCTAACCCTAATACAACAGTGTGTAGACCTTAATAATCAAAATAGAATTAGGCTCAGCAGGCAACGATGCTACAATCTAGCCCGTTACAACTAATGGAAATAAAAGTGTGATAATAACAAGGGTATCATAGGTGCCCCCGATAGATAGGCCCAGCAGAATCATAGTATGCTCATAATCAATTCACGGTATGACCTAGAATCAATGCACAATCGCCCGGTTCACATATATCTATAGCAACTGGCGATACACACTCATACAGGTGCAAGTCAAGTTAGTACGTATGCTTACCCCAGTCTCTAGCTCATATTCGGCACTTACCAAGCCCCTTTATATGTAAAGCAACTCATAGGGCAGCATTAGTATAACCTAAGCTAAGGCCCAAGAGGCTAGATAATAAGAAGGATGTCACCTACCCATAATCATATCATAGTCTAGCTGTTATCCAGTACATTGCCAAGGCAACCATGTGCTATCCCACTAAAATAATGCCCATCTCTAAATAGAATCTCATACCCAAAACTAACTAACACTACTAGTATCTTATCACATATAATCCTGGGAAACTTGTATGATGAAACCTGGCCCCATTGATAGGGTCACACTCCCATCTCAAACCTATCAATGGCTCAGTAGCAATGTCTCTCGTATCACATAATGCAAGACTCCCTTAGGAGTGCACTATACTCATCCCCAGAACGTGGTTTATCTCTCCAATTGCTAACTAGTGGCATAAGTACATAACAAATAACAGCAGGATATGGGATCATATAAACCACAGGGAAACACAGAATCATGTTTAATCAGGAAATTCTACTAGAAGTACTCAAAAACGATATAGATAACAGTAGCTACATCATGCATATATATACCAACCAGATATAGATACTAGATTTAGCCCATAGGGTAGCATGTAATCATGCTCAACCTCAATAGCTAGTATATTTTGAGAAACAATTTCGAGGGAAAAAACATAGTTTGATTGACTAGGAGCAAGAGATGTCAAATGCCAGGTAGGCTAGGCTTTCTCTAAACCCTAGACTGAGACTATGTTATCAAGATTCCTAGCTATGCCTGTCAGTGGGAATGTTGATCATTTTGCCAGGCCTTGTCATGATTGCAGATGTTTGAGTTTTGTTCAAACTAACATTATTCCTTTAAGAACTAACATTTTCTTCCCCTTGTGACTGGTTCTGATGATGATGTCTAGATAATTCACCTTCCTCCTCCCCTCTAGGCCTTTTAAGAGAAGTCCTGGCGTTTGAATTGTTAGAAGAAGTTGAAGCTTGACCTTCTTGATATCTTAACCGCAATCTTTTTAGTGGTCTTTCAGGCTCCTCATGCACTACGTCTTTCTCCAAAACTTGCTCTTGCTGCTTAAGCGCTTCATTACTTTTAGGATTCTTATGTTCTGCTACCTTAACTTTCTCTTTTTCAAATATAGCATCCGCAAGAGCTCTATAATTTTCATTATCAATAAGCTCCCAATTTTTGTCATATAGTTTTAGAAGGATCTTCAATATTAGCTTCACCTTCTCCTCAAAGATGCCAATATTTTTCATAGCACGAAATGCCTTCTTATCTCTTGGATTGACCGGCATTCTTTAGAGGATTTAAATGCAACCTCCAAATTACTCAGTGAGCCTTTTTAAACTGCATTTCCTTTTCTTTTCCTAATAGATCACTTTCCATAGACAACAAAAACGTAGAAATGACCCAAAGGGTCATTATAGATAATTAGTTTATTGCTCTCTCCATTTTAAAAAGAATGACCTAGTTTGACTTGGCACAAAGTTTAAGAAAATAAAGAAGATTTTTTTATTTAGTGGTTGTAAATTGAAGTTATGTCAAATGTACTAAAATGCTCTTTAATCTTGTGGCCTTAAACATGCCCCATGGAAAGCTGAAATTAAAATATTGTCGAAAAAAAAGGTGTCATTTTTTTTAAACTGACTAAAATAAAAAGTAGGTCATTCTTTTTGAGTTGTTGTGATTAAGAAATACTTTGGTTATGGTTATTCCTTGCTTATTTGCTTGAAAGGTGACAGTTTGTATATATATAGCTAGCTTGGTTCCATCTTTTTCCAAAAAAATATGCCAGCTCATTGAATTCTACAGCTTCTTCAACATAAACCTGTAAATATCAATTATAGCCTAATAAATAGGATGATTTGATTTCAATAATCATAATATCAATACTTTGTTTCTAAGATATAACTAAGTATAATCCATGTTGAAGCCTCATTAGCTCCATCAAAGTTTTGGATATAGCATACGTTTTTTGATAATATCCCGTGATCAATCTCTATTAGAGTTTCTCATCACTCCACCAACATCAAAATGTGTATGGTCTGAGGCTATCAAAATATACTAGCTATTGAGAGGGACCTATGATTACATTGAAACAACCACAAAAAGTGCCTGAAATGTGGCTCGGAAGTGCCCAGAATCGTAATTTCAATATATCTCAAAATTCATATGTGATATCAAAAATCCGACATCATATTCCATCTCAAACCTATCAATGGCTCAGTAGCAATGTCTCTCGTATCACATAATGCAAGACTCCCTTAGGAGTGCACTAACCCCAATTTTAGAGCAACCTAATCGCAATTTTAATTTTCCAAAATGCAAATTCCAGAGAGCATTCTACGCCCCTGGCGCAACGCAGCCAGGGTGAACAGTCGCCTATTTTTTTGACTGTTTTTGTTTGCTCGGTCCAAGACTTTTGGGTCTTGGGCCTAAGTCTTCCCATACGTGAAAATACTTATACTTAGCCATATTTCAACACTATATCATACTAAAGATTCCTCAATACTCTCTCCTACACTTAAACAAATATTTTACAGAAAATTCAAGTGCCAAAACTTATCTGGATCTTAAGGATTACACTCAAGCTTCAAGTCTCCATTTCTAATCTTCATCAAATAATTCTCCAAAGATAAGGTATATGGGTTTCAACCATTGGGTATTTTCACCCATGGTGCCCAAGTTTCCTTTTTTTCTAAATTACATGCTTCTAAGTTGATTTCACTTATGGGTCTTTTATTATGAATTTGACTATGAACTATATTAGGGTTTTGTAAAGTGTGACTATTTATGCATGTTTTGAGCTATAAATCCTAGATCTATATTGAGATTTGATGAAAGGTTTTGGTGTCTATTGCATGAGGGTGTTACCAAGTATTGGTGGGTGGTTTTACATTAAATTTTCTTGCATGATTTCACTCTTGAATTGCACGGTTTTACACTAGCATTGCACACCCACCATGTGTTTGATAAAATATTTGGTTAATGTATCTTGTTGATGAAGGTCTAATGCTTGAAATATGAGTTAAGTGACTTTATGATGATGAAAGAGTGATATGTATATGTCAATTTCATGAGAAGTATCTATTGTGTTATGCGTTGACCATAGCCTATTGAGAGGTGATGCCTCAATCACCTCGGATAGGGGTGCCATCAACCAATTGAAGGGTTGGTACCTCAATTACTTCTGGCGGATGGTGGCCATGTCCATCAACTAATTGAGGGGTTGGTACCTCAATCACCTCGGATAGAAGTGGTAAGCCATCAACCAATTGAGGGGTTGGTACTTAAATCACTTCCGATAATCATTTCTAAGGGGTGGTCTACCTTGTATTCTAAGTACTAAGTTGCATGGTTTATGATGATGGTCTATTCCTACACATCTAATATGTTCTATATATAAGCATGTTTACTTCAAGTATCATTCATGCATGTCATATTGTTATATGTTCATCTATTGCCTAACTATGCATTTTGACTATATTACCTATCTATTGTTGCATCAAACCCTACATACTTAGTACATTCAAATATACTAACACATACTCTATGCTCCATGATATTACCATAGGAATCGGAGCCCCACTTGATCATCCTCCTCGTCCATGTGGCTAGTGCAATATCTCTCCAAGCAAGTTGGTGAGTCCTCAACTTCAAGGACATACTTCCCTTGATTTATGCTATGTATAGACACTCTTTTCTTTATTGTATGCTTTGATTATGAGGGTGAGCCCGGTTGTTGGTCTTGGCCCCCGGTAAGTTCTATATTTAGAGGTGTTGTTGGACTAGTTATGTAATGATGCTATGAGCTTGACCCCCTTTGACTTTTTGATGATTTATGATATGCAAGATTTCTCTTAGTCCTTGTATGCTCATTTCTATTCTTTTATCTTTGTTTAATTGCTTTCACGACCAAGGTTGTGTAATGATATATTAAGAGTATTGATTGGGGTCCCTTCGGGTTCCCCATTTGACCAAGGATGTGTAATGATATGTTAGGAGTTTTGATTGGGGTCCTTCTGGATTCCCTATTCATCGTTTCATGTCTAGGCCCTAGGCTTGGGTTGGCCTAGATGTGACACAGCGAATAGGGAATCTGAAGGGACCCCAATCAAGCCTCTTAACATATCTCTACACATCCTTGGTCGCTGAAGCAATTAAACAATAAAAAAGAATAGAAATGAGGGTAAAGGGACTAAGGGAAATCTTGCATATCATAAAGCATCAAAAATCAAAGGGACTCAAGCTCATAGCATCATTACATAACTATTCCAACAACACATCTAAAAATAGAATGTAGCGGGGGACAAGACAATCAACCAGGCTCACCCTTATAGTCAAAGCATACAATAAAGAAAATAGAGTTTATACATTGAATACATCAAGGGAAGTATTTCCTTGAAGTTGATGACTCACCAACTTGCTTGGAGAGATATCATACTAGCCACGTGGAGGAGGAGGATGATCAAGTGGGGCTCCGGTGGAGAGTCCAAAGTCCTTCCTATAGAGTCAATTCAGGTGGTAAATGAGTTTCTTGATGTCTTTCCAAATGACCTTCCTGGTGTTTCTCCCAAAAGGGATATAGACCTCCTTTTCGATACTCAACCCATTTCTATTCTCCCTTACCGTATGGCTCTACGGATCTAAAGGAGTTGAAGGAGCTATTGAGGGATTTGTCAGAAAAAAGGGTTTTATTAGGCCTAGTTAATCACCTTGGGGTGCACTGGTGTTGTTTGTGAAGAAGAAGGATGGGTCTCTTAGAATGTGTATTGACTACCAGCAACTTAAATGGGTTACCATCAAGAATAAGTACCTTCGCCCAAGGATTGATGATTTGTTTGACCAACTTCAAGGGGCTAGTCACTTCTCTAAGATGGATCTTCGGTCCGGGTATAATCAAGTGAAGGTGAGGTTGTATGATATTCCTAAGATGACCTTCAAGACTAAGTATGGGCGTTATGAATTTGTGGTTATGTCTTTTGGGTTGACCAATCCACTGGCTATCTTCATGGATCTTATGAATAAGGTCTTTAAACCCTACCTTGATTTATTTGTGGTGATTTTCATTGATGATATTTTTATCTGCTCTCATAGTGAGGAGGAGCATGTGGCTCATTTGAGGGTATTGCTACAAAGAGTGAGGGAAGAGAAGTTGTATGCTAAACATGAGAAGTGTGAATTTTGGTTGAAGGAGGTTGTCTTTTTATGTTATGTGGTGTTAGGGGATGGTATTAAGTGGATCTTAGAAAGATGGATGTGATTAGAAATTGGCCTACACCATTGATGCCATCGGATAGTAGAAGCTTCTTGAGCTCAGTGGGTTACTATCAGGGGTTTGTAAATATGTTCTCTTCTATTGCTTCTCCCATGACTAAGTGGACTCAAAAGAAATTTAAGTTTTTGTGGACCAAAGAGTGTGAAAGGAGTTTCTAAACATTGAAGGATAAGCTTATGTTCGCTCCTATCTTGTCTCTACCGGAAGGGTTGGAAGGATTTGTTGTGTATTGATGAAAAATGGTAAGGTGATAGCCTATCCTTCTAGGCAACTCAAAGTGCATGAAAAGAATTATCCTACTCATGATCTTGAATTGGCCGCTGTGGTTTTTGCTTTGAAAATTTGGCATCATTATTTGTATAGGGTGCATGTTGATGTGTTCACTGATCATAAGAGTCTCCAATATGTGTTCACTCAAAAACATCTCAACTTGAGGCAAAGAAGGTGGTTAGAACTTCTTAAAGATTATGATGTGAGTGTGTATTATCATCCCAGTAAGGTTAATGTTGTGGTGGATGCTTTGAGTAGGGTGTCTATGTGTAGCCTAGATCATGTTGATGGTGGGGGCAAAAAGGTTGCTAGGGAGGTCCACCAGTTGGCTAGATTCGAGGTTAGGTTGGAAGAGGTTGATAATGGTGGTATTATGGTTGTTAATGGTTCAAAGTCTTCCTTAGTTGATAAGGTAAAAACAAAACAAGATCTTGATCCCTCCTTGTTAGAATTGAAGGCCTTGGTGAGAGATGGCAAGGTGGAGGTTTTATCCCAAGGGGGTGATGGTGCCCTTAGGTAGCAAGGTAGGTTATGTGCGCCTTGTATTGATGACTTTAGAGAGACAGTTCTTGATGACGCTCATAATTCTTCCTACTCGATTCACCCCGGTTCTACAAAGATGTATAGGGATTTGAGGGATGTGTTTTGGTGGGGAGGTATGAAGAAAGACATTGCCAAATTTGTATCTAGTTATCATAGTTTCGAACAAGTCAAAGCCAAACATCGCTGGGTGGCCTAATCCAAGACATAGAGATTCCTACTTGGAAGTGGGAAGAAATTAACATGGACTTTGTGGTTGGATTGCCTAAGACTAGAAAGGGTTTTGACTCTATTTGGGTTGTGGTTGACAGAATGACAAAATCGGCTCATTTTCTACTAGTTAAGACTACTTATGGGGCCGAAGATGATGCTAAATTGTACATTCATAAGTTGGTGAGATTGCATGGTTTACCCTTGTCTATCATATCGGATTTTGGTGCTCAATTTACTTCAACTTTTGGAGATCCTTCCAAAGAGGTCTTGGAACCAAGGTAAAGCTTAGTACGGCCTTTCACCCTCAAATGGATGGCCAAGCCAAGAGAACTATCCAAAATCTTGAGGATATGCTTAGAGCTTGTATTTTGGAGTTTAAGGGTAGTTCGAATGATCATCTTCCATTGATTGAGTTTGCTTATAACAATAGCTATCATTCTAGCATTGACATGGCTCCTTCTGAGGCCCTCTAAGACAGGCATTGTAGATCACCGGTTGGGTGGTTTAAAGTGGGAGAAGTAGCATTGTTGGGTCCTAATCTGGTTATGGAGGCTATGGAGAAGGTAAGGTTGATTAGAGAAAGGTTGAAAATAGCCCAAAGTCATCAAAAGTCCTATGCCAATGTGAGGAGTACACATGTAATATGTTCTATATATAAGCATGTTTACTTCAAGTATCATTCATGCATGTTATATTCTTATGTGTTCATCTGTGAGGAGAAGGGAGTTTGAATTCAAATTTGGAGATTAGGTCTATTTGAAGGTGTCACCCATGAAGGATGTAGTTCATTTAGGTAATAAGGGTAAATTGATTCTAAGATTTATGGTTCCTTATAGGGCGTTGAGGAGGATTGATAAGGTGGCCTATGAGTTGGAGTTGCCTAGTGAAATGGACTTAATTCATCCTGTGTTTCATATATCCATGTTGAGGAAATGTGTGGGTGACCCGAATGCTATTGTCCTATTAGATGTTGTAGGTGTTGTAGGTGTTGTTGCAGGCAACTTGACTTATGAAGAAATTCCAGTGAGATCTTGGATAGACAAGTGAAGAGGTTGAGGAACAAGGATGTTGCTTCCGTTAAGGTCCTTTGGACCAATTAACAAGTCGAAAGTGCTACATAAGAGGTCTAAGCGGACATGCAAAAGCCATATCCCTATCTATTCCATTCTACTCAAGTCTAAGGTACTAATTCTAAGTCTTTTATATGATTTCATGTCTCATGTATTAGCCCTTTATGTCATTGCATGCATTCATGTTTCTGTTGACAAGTTCAATTTTTATATTTATGTTGAGATTTCGAAGATGGTGCTTAAGTGTGTTGATGCATTCTTGTTGAGGCTGATATCTTCATGATTACTATTCTTATGTACATTTCTTTGACATTCGAGGACAAATGTTCCCAAGGGCAGATATTGAAATGACCCCAAAAAGTGCCTTAAAATGTGCCTCGAAAGTTCCCCAAATTGTAATTTCCATACATCTAAAACTCCATGCGTGATATCAAAAATCCAACTTTATATTCTTGATTAGGAGGCAAAATTGAGTGAGAAATGGATCTAATCCCGATTTTAAAGCTACCAAATCACAATTTTAATTTTCCAAAATGCAAATCCCAGAGAGCATTCTGTGCCCCTGGCGCGACACAGCCACGACGTAGAGATGCCTATTTTTTTGACTATTTTTGTTTGCTCGCTCCAAGATTTTTGGGTCTTAGACCTAAGTCTTCCCATACATGAAATACCTATACTTAGCTATTTTTCAACACCATATTATACTAGACATTCTCCAATACTCTCTCAAACACTTAGACAAATATTTTACTCAAAATGAAAGTGCCAAAACTCATCCGGATCTTAAAGATTTCACTCAAGCTTCAAGTTTCCATTTTCAATCTTCATCAAGTAATTCTCCAAAGCTAAGTTATATGGGTTTCAACCATTGGGTCTTTCCACCTATGGTGCCCAAGCTTCCTTTTTACATATATTACATGTTTTTTAGTTGATTTCACTTATGGATCTTCTATTATGAATTTGACTATGAATTATGTTGGGGTTTTGTAAAGTGTGATTGTTTATGCATGTTTTGAGCTATAAATCTTAGATTTATCTTGAGATTTGATGAAGGATTTGGGTTTCTATTGCATGAGGGTGTTACCAAGTGTTGGTGGATGGTTTTACATTAAATTTTCTTGCATGATTTCACTCTTGAATTGCATGGTTTTACACTAGCATTGCACACCACCAAGTGGTTGATAAAATGTCTGGTTAATGTATCTTGAGTTGACGAGGGCCTAATGTTTGGCATATGAGTTAAGTGACTTTATGATAATGAAAGGGTGATATGTATGTGTTGGTTTCATGAGAATTATTTATTGTATTGTGAGTTGACCAATCTCAATTGAGGGGTGGTGCCTCAATCACCTCAGATGGGACAGTTCTTGATGACGCTCATAATTCTTCCTGCTCCTCGTGGACTAATCTCAATTGAGGGGTGGTGCCTCAATCACCTCAGATGGGGGTAGTAAGCAATCAACCAATTGAGGGGTTGGTACCTCAAACAATTCCGACGGAGGGTGGTCATGCCCGTCAAACGATTGAGTGGTTGGTACCTCAATTGCCTTGGATGGGGGTGGTAAGCCATCAACCAATTGAGGGCTTGGTACCGTAATCACTTCTAAGGGGTGGTCTACCTTGGATTCCAAGTACTAAGTTGCTTGGGTTGCTTATCTTGGCCCCCTCTAAGTTCTATGTTTAGAGGAGTTGTTGGACTAGTTATGTAATGATGCTATGAGCTTGACTTTCTTTGACTTTTTGATGATTTATGATATGCAAGATTTCCCTTAGTCCATGTACTCTCATTTCTATTCTTTTATCTTTGTTTAATTGCTTCTATAACCAAGGATATGTAATTATATGTTAAGAGTCTTGATTGGGGTCCCTTCCGATTCCCCATTCGCCATGTCACGTCTAGGCCCTAGGCTTGGGTCGTGACATATATGCTACCCTATGTGCTGAATCTAATATTATATCTGGTCAATATGTATATGCATGATGTGGCTATGACTATCCATGTCTTTACTGAGTTCTTTTGGTAGAATTCCCTAATTGAACATGATTCTATGTTACCTTGTGGGTTATATAATCCTATATATTGTTGTTATCTATTCTATACTTGCGCCACTGGTTAGTGGCTAGAGATACACCAGGTTTTGGCGATGGTCATAGTTGTACCCCGAAAGGAGCCTTGTGACCTATAATATGAGTTGCGTTGACACCGAGCCACTGACAGGTTAGCGATGGAAGTGCGCCCCTGTTAGCAAGGTATAGGTCATATCTTGCAGGCATTCCGAGTGATCTATGACGAGACCCTAGTTATATTGGTTTGTCTTGGGAATTGGCATCTAGTTGAGAGGGGCATATTTTCAGTGGGTCGGCACATGGTTGGCTTAAGTGATATTCTTTGTGGCTACTGAGCTATGATATGATCCTGGTGGGTGTTATCCCTCTAATTATCTACCCTTTTAGGCCTTAGCTTAAGTTATATCGACGCTGCTTTATGAGTTGCTTTACACAGAAAAGGACCTATTAAGGATCGAATATGAGTTAATGCCTAGGTAAGGCATGCGTACTAACTTGACTTGCTCCAATATGATTGTGTATTGCCTGTCGCTACATAGATATGCTAATTGGGAGACCGTGTATTAATTATATGTCGTACTATGGCCTGGTTCTGGTATAGATATAACTTTGCAGAGTGTTATTGTTTGGGATACCTATGATATATTGTGATTGTCCATGTTTTCTCTGGGTACTGGGGATTGATGAGTTTGTGGTATACTTTGCCTTATCTAAGTATGGTATTATGATGTTTTGTGATATATATACTCTCCGATGTATTGTTGATAGTCGTTGTGTACTGATCCTTTCCATTCGATTCAAGGATATCTATTGTATCTGAGAGAGGTGATGATTGTGATTATTTGGGTTGGATTGAGATTATGAGATACCTAGGTTGAGAGCGTCGTCGCCTACGTTCACTTTGGGCACAATGCGATTATCGTTGCCTACGTTCAGTCTTGGCATGATATGACTTTGGAGTTTTGGATCCGGATAGATTGGTTGACTGACTGATAGAATTGATACATCTCATCCTAGGTAACGCTCCCCATCACTGTTAAGCACTAATGGTCACGTTTGTAGAGTCCAGATCTTGTGTGACGCTCCTCGTGGACTTGTGTCCTGGTGGCCACGACTGTGATGCCAGGTGACAGATGCAGATTCTGAGGACTAAGCGCCGGTTGAGTTTTGGGTCGAGGACCCCATGATTGATAATTTGTGGGGTGGGACCCCATGATTGATACTCCAATGTTGAGATACTATTATTTATGATAGGGGATTCTTTCTCCCACGGGGGATACGTCCTACCATTACATTTATGTTCAGACCACTTAGCCCTGTCAAACTGCCTGACCGGAGGCCAGGTCGGAAGTCCTAGAGGTTAGAGTTCCTGAATGATATTAGGGGTTCGAGTCCCCATGTGACACTACTTCTGATGGATTAGGTGCCATGTGCCGACACAAGGTCGAGGACCCGATTGACTTGTGACTTTTGAGGTAAGGCCCGTGATTACTTACCCATGGATCCACTCACCTATACATACCTTGATTCTGCATTGGTGTACCTTCTGTGCTTATGGGGGCTTAGGGGTGTTCAGAATTAGATACTAGGGACGTACACCCACGTACAATTGACCCTTACTCTGATAATGTGGAGAGGTAGGCTCTGTGATATTTCTTTGGGATTCTATGATTGTTCTGAGAAATTCTATGATTATCTGTCGGCATGATTATTGTGCGCAGGTGTACCTTCTGGGCCTATAGGCATAGATACTAGGGCCTTGCACCCACGTGCAGCACTATACCTTAGTTAAGGGTAGTTGTGGAATTGGTCTACGCAGTCTTCGTCAGTCGGTATCGATATTCTGTACTTGCGTTGGTTCAGGTTATCATTGTTCTTCACTTTGATTAGTTCTGTTATGGTTTGCGGGTTCCCAGATCTGCCTATGCCTTGATCGGAGTTTGTTTTGCTTCACTGTTGCAGTTCTATATATTTGGACTTTATTTGTGTTCACTATTTCTCTCAGTCGGCCAATGATGCCTACTGGGAGCCTTTTCTGGTACTTACCCCTACTTCTCATCTCTTCATAGTGCAGGTCTAGGTACAGGTCGTGATAGTTGAGTTGGGGAACTTCGGGAGCGCTCAGGAGACTTTTGGTGAGCACCGATTACTTTGGCATTTTCGTAATCTCCTTTATGTTGATGGTCGTCTTTTGCATCCAAATATCGACCTGGTACATTAGAGTTTGGTATTTGTAGGTACACTCCTTGTATATTATTATGATTATTGATATATGTATATGATGTGTGCTTGTGTCTATTGTAGCTTTGTACAGCTGACTTCCAAGTTCTGGATAGGTTTCGGCGTACATATATTATTATTGTATCAATTTTTTTTGGACTAGAGAGCTAGGACAGGTACCCTTAGGTTGAGAATTGACTTGCCTGTAGGTGGGACTAGCAGGCGCTATCAGAACCTCGACTGGGTCGTGACAAACAATTTTGTAATTGAAAAGAAAAAAGGAATAGAAAATTAGAATACCAAAATTTGATTATTGAATTTAATAGGGTTGAGTAGTAGTTTTTTTTTCTAGCATGTTTTGTCATTATTTTGTTATTTATGTGTTAATTGTATCATATTTTCGTCTTGTCATGTGCTTTCTTTTACTTTTGGTCATATCTAGTCCTTTCTGCGTATGGGTTTTGAGATAAGGGTTCCCAGGAAACAGTCTCTCTACTTAGGTATTGGTAAGGTCTGCGTACATTCTACCCTCCCCAGACCCTACATGTGGGATTTTATTGGGTATAATGTTGCTGTTGTAGTATTTGCTAATTTTGTGGGCCTAAATTAAAGTTAAGTCAAATGTATCAAAATATTTTTGAATCTTGTAGCTTTAAATATGTCACGTGAAAACTTGAAATTAAAATTTTGTCAAAAAAGAAAAGAGATCATTCTTTTTAAAACAAACTAATAAAGAACAGGTCATTACTGTGATCCATGTTTAAGTATTACCAGGGATAATAGAGCGCGAAAAATGAGTAGAGTCATGGAGAGATTAGTGGAAGACTCTAGAACCTTATGGAGACATCTTGAGAGTCCTAAGAATACTTTAGATATGTAGAGAATTCTATAAGAGAGACTGAATTGTAAATATAGAAGGACTTGTATAGATATTATTATGTAAATAATGAGTAGTATAAGTAAGAGGGACCATTCATTTGTACAACCATCAAGCAATCAAGCAATATATATAAGTCTTCTTAAATAGTTCTCTTATCTTTCTTTAATTTAGCATTTCCTTAGCGTTTTAGTTTAAAAAGATTTATTTGAATTTACAAAATTATAAAAGAATAATGAATAAATTATCGAGTGTACCATAAAAATCTTAATTGAGATATAATATAAGTCCACGACAGTAGGCCCGATCTGACTCAGCTTTCAGTACAATAGTCCTCAAAATATTATGTTGATTATATACGAGCCTTTCATTTCAATTGATGGGGTAGTAGTATATATTTTCATTTACACCACGTGCAGAAAGACAAGACTGGAACAGCTTTAAAGCCATCTGCCAATTTACAGTTTTATTACAATTAACAAAAAAATAAAAAAAGGAAGTCCCAATATAACACCATGCTTTAATGTATTGGTAAGTTGAAGAAAACTTTAATTTGCAATTTGGCAGTAGAGCTAAGATCATTATAAAGTATGGCCTATTTTGATTATTTTATGTAATATGTAACAGTCCTAGTTTTGCTGATCTAGAAGTAGCTTAATAAGTGGATTACTAATTAATTTTCTTGTTAAAAAGTCACTAGTACTAATTAGTTCAAAATTCCATATATGGAGAAAAATATACAGGGGATAATCCTAATTAATTAGTAATAGAGGAGATAATCCTATACTACTCATAGTAAATAGTAAGTAAATGAAACTTTTGTCTCCATGGTTTTGATGCAAGACCGCAACTCATGATGTGTGAATGAATAATACGCACTATACAGATTCAAATCATATAGGAGAGACAAAGTTTTAATGATCCTAGCAGACTAGCTAGACGATTTCTAGATCATCTAAAAAAGAGTTGATGAAATTTTTGAGGGTTGCATCATACTAATTTCAGTGGCAAAATTATAAATTTCGTATTCAAGATTTAATAATTGAGCTATATATGCAGTATACTTTTCCTCTATATATACAATGTTACGTTTTTGACTTAACTCATGTTTGTTCAAATAGTTTTTGTAACTCCTGCTGAAAAATGAAATCGTGCACACAAACTGCTGCAAAGGATCATGAGGTTATAATTACACGTCACTTTGGCAATCACCATGCTACTGTCTGGGGAGACCATTTTCTTGCTTATGCTGATCTCCCTATAAGTAAATAAATAAATGGATTTTTTGTATTGTCAATATACAAAATAAATTCATATGATGATGAGTAACATATTAAATCTCAAATAGGGAACCAATGAAGGGGAAGAAAAGCAACATGAAAACCAAAAAGAAAAAGTGAGAAGGATGCTTATGTCGCGACCCAAGCCTAGGGCCTAGATGTGACACCACAAATGGGAAACCCGAAGGAATCCCAAAGAAACCTCCTAGTATATCAATAACACAACCTCGATTGCGGAAGCAAAATAACAACAATAAGATATATATAAGTAAGGATAAAGGGACTAAGGGGAGTCTTTTATAACCATAAAACCTTCAAGAGTCAAGATCATAGCATAATTACATCAATTGTTCCAACAACACCTCTAGCATAGATTGGGCGGGGGCCAAGATACTTTCCAAGCTCACCCTCATAGTGTCAAAGTTCAACATATAGAGATAACAAAAGTAAGAGCGCAAAGCTAGAGTCCCCGAACTTGAGGACTCGCCAAAAGCTTATCTTCAAGATGTCAAAACTAGCCACGTGAAGGATGATCATGAGGAGTTCCGGTTCCTACTTGGTAGCATCATGTAAGCATAGAGTATATGTTAGTATATTTGAATGTACTAAGTATGTAGGATGCAATGCAATAAGACATAAGCCAATATTGTCAAAATGTGTAGTAATAGGCAATAGATAGGCATAATATCAATATGGCAAGCATAATCAATGCTTGAAGTAAAATATGCTTAATCATAATCAAGGAACATAAACTCAATGTAGAATATACATATGCTCGAACATTAGAAAAACGTGCTTGAGATAGGCCACATAGTCACCCACTCGCCTTACGGTATATAATCTTTTCGGAGAGTGTTACCAATACCCCTACCTTACGACAGTCTTTTTGGTAAGTAGTATAAGACATCCCTACTCTATGATATAATCATTTAGCTAGGAGGCGTGAATTATCCTACTTTATGGTATAAGATTTTCAGTATGAACCATGAATTATACCTTACGGCATAGCCTTTTAGGTAGGTGATATAGGATGTCCTTACCTTACGATATAATCTTTTCGGTAGGAACCATGAGTCATTCTACCTTACAGCATGGCCTTTTGATTGATCTTATAGAATATCCATACCTTACAATATAATCTTTTCGGTAGCAGTCATGAAAATAGTTCATCAAGCCATCTTATTCAAGTATGAAGAAAGAACTTCTCATTTTCCCAAAAACACAACAATCATGGGAGGCTAACAATTCACTAGCAATGCTATAGGTACTTTACATGAATTTAATACATACTTGGAAGCCCTTAATCATCAGAAGTCACTTGCCTTCTAAACCATGTAATAGACCATCAATAACTCAAGAATTCATGTCAAGCCATTTTATCAAACACTTGGCGGGTGTGTAATGCTAGTTCAAAATCATGCAATTGAAGAGTGAAATCATGTGAGAAAACTCAATATAAATCAACCCACTTGAATGAGAACTTGAATCTTGAATGAAGTTCTTGAGATCCGAAATTGAGTTTGGGACACTTGAATTTGGGTGAAATATTTGGCTAAGTGTTGGAGAGGGTTTTGGAGAATGTCTTGAGTGATATGGGGTTGAAAAATGATGTATAGGTGTTTTTACGCATAAAAGGGCATGGACCTAATACCCCAAAGTCTTAGGCAGAAATAAGAAAAACTGGGAACAAAATGCCCTGATCCACGCCCGGTCACGTTGCGACGAGGGCGCGGATCCTCACTATTTTTTGTAAATTTTGGAAAATGAAATTTCATTACGGTTGCTCTAAAATTGGGGTTATACCCATTTTCCAATCAATTTTACCCCTGATCACAAATACGAAGTCAGATTTTTGATATCACGCACGGATTTGAGATGCATGAAAATTACGATTATGGGCATTTCAGAGGCACATTTCCGGGGCATTTCAATATCTCTCCCTTGGGAATATTAATCCCCGAATGTCAAAAAAATGTACATAAGAGAAGTAATCATGGAGATTTCAGCCCAACATGGATGTAATAAATGCATTTAGATATCATTTTCAAAAACCTCAACGCGAATGTCAAAATCACCATAACTTATCAATATAACGATGAATGCATGCAAATGACATGAGAGCTGAAACTTAAGACTTGAAATCATAGAAAAGGGCTTGGGTTTGCTATTTTAAGCTTGAATAGAATGAAAGAGGTAGGGATATCGCTTCTTCATGCTCGTTTCGGCTCCCCAAATGGCACTTTCAACTCATTGACTCCTCCAAAGAACCTCGACGGATGTTACACCTTTGTTCCTCAACCTTCTCAAATATCCACACAACATCTCCACTGGGACCTCCCCATAGGTCAACTCATCCTCCACAACACCCACAACCTCAAAGGATTCTATACCACTTGGGTCACCAACATATCTCCTCAACATAGATACATGAAGAACTGAATGAACCATATTCATATCATTGGGCAACTCCCACTCATAGGCTACTTACTAAGTCCTCCTCAGTGCTCTATAAGGACCCACAACCCTTGGGCTCAATTTACCCTTCTTGCCAAATTAGACTACACCCTTCATGGGTGTGACTTTCATGGAACCCAATCATCAACACAAACACACATAGCCTACCTTAGTACCTAAGGACACCATCTCCCCCTTGGAAGAAAAACTTCATTTCACCATCTTCCACCAAAACATTCAACTCTAGCAAAGTAGAATCAAGATCTTGTTTTAACTTGACCTCTTCAACCAAAAAAGATTCGAAACCATCAAAACTACTACACTACCATTCTCAACTTCATCCAACCTCATTCCCAACCTAGCCAACCGATGCTCTTCTCTAACTACCTTCTTGTGATCCACGTTTTGCACTTATCATATTTAGCAAACAACCTCTCATCCCTCAAGATTTGCACCATCACTCTCAAATGACTCACAATCCCTTCTTCATTCCGAAAATAAATCAATATACCATCCAAAAAACTACCACACACATAACAAGGTAGGGTTTAAAGACCCTAATCATGAGATTCATAAATATAGCCGGTGCATTAGTCAACCAAATAACTCAACCACAACTCAAAATTCTCACTCCTAATCTGAAAAGACATCTAGGGATATCACCTTCACTTGGGGACAAAATAATCGGACCGAACATCAATCTTAGAAAAATGACTAGCCCCTTGTAGTTGACCAAATAGGTCATTTATCCTTAACCATCATGTCACAACCTTACGGATTCTACAAATATTAGAAGCATGATATGCATGTAACCAAACCACCCCAAGACCTCCAAACCCACCATGCCAAGCTTAACAAAATCACAAGACAAGACTTTATGCAATAAGGATATGGGACAACCCCTATAGACATTTCTAGCAATAATAGACTCACCAATGGGGTAGACACTTAAGAGGTTCACATAGCAATTCGGGGACACACATGAAGCCTTTTGGCTTCCAAATAGAGCAATGAAAGAAAGAGTGACACCCAAGTCTATCAAAGTATACACATCAAAATTCAAAAACCTTCAACATACCGGTAGCAACTTCTTGAAGAGCATAGAACTTATTATGTCGTGGGGCACCCCCTTATTGGTCACCTTGAGCACCTTCATCAACATGACCACCTTGTCCATGTGGTCGGCCATCCTTACCCTTGTTGTGAACATATGGATAATCCAGAATTTTGTGGCCCATTTCACTACACCCAAAGCATGCACCCATGTATATCCAACATGTACCAGAATGATTCCTCCCACATTTTGGGCATCTAAGATGATTCACCCTATCATCACCCACTTGGGGCCTTCGGTTAGGTGCCCCATCCTTAGCAACCCTCTTATTTGGAGCACTAAAGGATCCTTGGCTTTGAAACTCAATACCTTGTTGGAAACGGTCACCCTCAAATCGAGCCCTCTTGGACTCCCCGCTTCTCTTGTTCCTAAGTTTCTCTCCCTCAAGTTGTTCGGCATAGGTCACGAGCCAAGACAAATCCATATCACTTATAAGCATCGGGGTACAACACTCTTCATTTACCATGTCGGACACCCCCGACACAAACTTGTTCATCCATGATCTAGGTTAGATGACTAATTGAGGAGCATACTTGGAGAGCTTGTTGAACTTGAGGTCATATTCCCTTACACTCATGGAACCTTGCTTAAGATTCATCAACACCATCATTTTAGCCTCCCTTAGCTTGAGAGGGAAGAACTGGTTAAGAAAAGCAGCTTTGAACTCTTCCCAACGAATAGCATCATGATCTCCCCTCTCCATCTTCTATTGCACAAACCAAATTTGAGCTACACCCTTTAATTGGTAAGCCGCTAATTCCGTCTTCTTCTCTGAATTGACCCCCATAATGGATAACATCTTATACACTCTGTCAATGAAATCTTGAAGATCCTTATCCATCTTAGATCCATAGCAGTCTAGTGGATTCATTCTAGTGAAATCCCTCACCCTAGAAGCCGAAGTGGGAGCATGAGGGGCTTGGACCCCTTGGTAAATTTGGTTGGTCATTGCATATGCCAACATAGTAATAGTATTTTGGAATTCAACTTCGGTAGCCCCTCCATCTTAAGGAGCTTGAGGCAGGGTAAGCCAGTTGTCCAACAGGTGCACGGGCCCTCCTTAGGCTTTCTCTTTGAAGAGATATGATCTAGAAGAGCAAAGAATATTCGTTAGGGGGAAAAACTTACCCTATAACTAAGGCACAATATAGACCATGAAGAAGTTAAAGATTTCCTAAAATGCCTCATAGCCTCTTACTCATAGTCGTGGCGCGCTTCACAACCATGAATAAGACTTTAATTGACGTGGTGTGATGGATTTCGAGAACCATTAATAGCCTAGTGCTCTGATAAAAAGTTTTTTACGACCCAAGCCTAGGGCCTAGATGTGACACTGAGAATAGGGAACCCGAAGGAACCTCAAACAAGCCTCCGATCATACCAATCCCACATCCTTAGTCGCGGAAGCAAAATAAAAACAATAAGAGATATAAGTAAGGATAAAGGGACTAAACGTAATCTTTGATAACCATAAAATATTCAAGAGTTAAGATCATAGCATAATTACAATAATTCTTCCAACAACACCTCTAGCATAGATTGGATGGGGGCCAAGACACTTTTCGGGCTCATCCTCTTGTATCAAAGTCCAACATATAGAGATAATAAAAGTAAGACTACAAAGCTAGTGTCCCCGAACTTGAGAACGCAACGAAAGTTTATCTTCAAGAAGTCAAAACTAGCCACATGAAGGATGACCGTGAGGATCTCTGGTTCCTACATGGTAACATCATATAGGCATAGTGTATGCGTTAGTACATTTGAATATACTAAGTATGTAGGATGCAATGCAATAAGCTATAAGCCAATATTGTCAAAATGCATAATAATAGGCAATGGATAAGCATAATATCAATATGGTATGCATGATCAATGTTTGAAGTAAAACATGCTTAATCATAATCGAGGAACGTAAACTTAATGTGGAATGTACATATGCTCAAAACTCACACAAACATACTTGAGATGGGCCACATAGCCACCCACTCGCCTTACGGTATAACCTTTACAAAGAGTGTTACCAATACCCCTACCTTACAACATAGTTTTTTTTGGTAAGTAGTATATGACATCCCATACTCTACGATATAATCTTTTAGGTAAGAGCCATGAATTATCCTACCTTACGATATAATCTTTTCTATAGGAACCATGAATTATACCTTATGATATGGCCTTTTCGTAGGTGATATAGGATGTCCTTACTTTACGATATAATCTTTTTGGTAGGATCCATGAGTTAGTCTACCTTACGGCATGGCCTTTTCGATAGATCTTATAGAATACCCATACCTAACGATATAATCTTTTAGGTAGAAGTCATGAAAATAGTTCATCAAGACATCACATTCAAGTATCAAGAATGAACTTCTCATTGTCCCAAAAACACAAAAATCATGGGAGCCCAACAATTCACTTGCAATGCTATAGGTAATTTACATGAATTTAATACATACTTGGAAGCCCTTAATTATCATGAAGTCACTTTCCTTGTAAACCATGTAATAGACCATTAATAACTCAAGAATTCATATCAAGATATTTTATCAAACACTTGGCAGGTGTGTAATGCTAGTTCAAAATCTTGCAATTGAAGAGTGAAATGATGTGAGAAAACTCAACGCAAATCAACCCACCAACACATAGTAAAACCCTCATGCAAAATAGCTTGAAATTTCTTATGAAATCTCATAATAGATCATAGATTCATAGCTCAAAACATGTATAAACAATCAACACTTTATGAAACCCCAACATAGTTTGTAATCAAGATTCATAATAAGAGATACCCATAGATAACCCAACTTGAAAACATGTAATTTTCATATAAAGGAAGGTTTGGCACCATGGGTGAAAGGACCCAATGGTTGAAACCCACATACCTCAAACTTAGTTTCTTGATGAAGTCTTGAAAGAGACTTGAAGCTTGAATAGAGTTCTTAAGATCCGAAATTGAGTTTGGGATACTTGAATCTGGGTGAAATATTTGACTAAGTGTTAGAGAGGGTTTTGGGGAATGTCTTGAGTGATATGGGGTTGACAAATGACTAAGTTTTAGGTATTTTTATGCATAAGAAGTCATGGGCCCAAGATCCTAAAGCCTTAGGCCGAAATAAGAAAAACTGGAAAAAAATGCACTAATCCGCGCCCCAGGCGCTTCGCAACCCGGGCGTGGATCCTCATTGTTTTTCCTAAATTTTGGAAAATACAATTTCACTATAGTTGCTCTAAAATCAGGGTTATACCCAATTTCCACTCAATTTTTCCCCTTGATCACTAATATGAAGTTGAATTTTTGATATCACGCATGAATTTTGAGATACATAAAAATTACAATTATAGACATTTTTGAGACACATTTTTGGGGCATTTCAGCTTATGACGGCTCCTTCAAAATCTTTGGAAAAACTTGATCTCATCAACACAATCCAATGTCATGGTGTAGCTTATCATTTTGAAAGTGAGATTGACGAAGCATTGAGTTACATGTACACTCATTATCAAGAATGGATTGGTGATGGTGATCTTCATGCTATTGATCGATGCTTTCGATTACTTAGGCAGAAAGGTTATTATGTCTCATGTGGTAAGTATAATTCCAATTGATAATGGACGACAAGATTAATCCGTGAAAATATGATCTGCCGAATCCATCCAAATTGCTCACAACCCTTCATTTAAAGGGAAATTATGTAAATACAACTTTTGAAAATGATAGGAAGTAAGGGTATGTTTAGTACGAATGAATTCTTGTTGTTCACATATTTTAGTATTTTAAAAATATTTTTTAAATGGATTCATTTTCATCAAATTAAAGAAAAATGACTTTTCCACAAAAAATAAGGAGAACTTTTTTCAAAATTTTCTTTCAACCTTACCACCTAACCCCAACCAACCTAACTTGAGACCTAGAAACTGACCTTCACCTTGAGCATGCCTTTCGATCCCTACTTGATCCAAAACCTTGACTTAAGAAACAACTCCCTGCCACATGAAGGATGACCGTGAGGATCTCTGGTTCCTACATGGTAACATCATATAGGCATAGTGTATGCGTTAGTACATTTGAATATACTAAGTATGTAGAGTTGATTCTCGAGTTAGATTTGAATCTTGGATTAGAGTCGAGATCGAGTGTCAGGTTCTAGAACAAAATAAGAATTTGAGAGTTGAGTTTCAAATCAAGGTCAAATCTAGGGTCTCAGGTTGAGATCGAATCTTAATCGAATCATGAGATGAATCTAGGTCAAGGTCAAGAGTTGGGTATTGTGTTAGGATCAGGGTTGGGAGAGGGTTATAGGTCAAGGTTTAGAGTTACATCCCCAAGTCAAGGTCAGGAGTTGGGTCGTAGGTTAGGGTGAAAGTTAGATCTTGACTAGAGTTTCATGTTAGGTCGGGAGTTGGCCTAGGTTAGGGTGTAGATTCAAGTTCCTTGACCTGAATATTGATTTTATCCTAAACCCAATACTCAAACCTAGCTCTGGGCTCCTGACCCCTACTTTGACCTGGGACCAACTACCTAAATCCTATCTCAATCGAAGATCTGTCTACCTTACGGCATGGCCTTTTCGATAGATCTTATAGAATACCCATACCTAACGATATAATCTTTTAGGTAGAAGTCATGAAAATAGTTCATCAAGACATCACATTCAAGTATCAAGAATGAACTTCTCATTGTCGTGATCCAGGTTTGCATCCATGTCAATGATGGGGGTATAGAATACCAAACTCACCCAAAATATCATTTTGAAATAAGATGTTAAGCTTTTAAACTTCCAAAGGTTCCAGACGCAAATTCTTACAAATCAAATTGTGATAGTAGTGAAACATGTGTCATTTACATAGAATCATGTGTACATCGTTCACCAAGACTTATATACTCATTGATTGATCTAGAAAGTCCTCTTTTACTTTGCTCATAATATATATTATTGGAAACAGATGCTTTTAAGAAGTTCACTGATGACCAAGGAAATTTCAAGAAAGAATTAATTGACAATGTTCATGGAATCTTGAGTTTATATGAGGCAGCATAATTTAGAGTTCATGATGAAGAAATTCTAGATGAAGCACTGAATTTCACCATTACTCAATTGAAAGTGATTTTGCCTAAAATGAGCAACTCCCAACTCGCACAACAGATCAGTAATGCACTCATGTTTCGAATTAAAGATGGTATGGTGAGGGTAGAAACAAGGAAATACATATCATTTTACCAACAAAATCAAAATCACAATCAAGTATTACTAAACTTTGCCAAATAGCTCAGAGGGTAGAAACAAGGAAATACATATCATTTTACCAACAAAATCAAAATCACAATCAAGTATTACTAAACTTTGCCAAATTAGACTTCAACATCTTGCAAAGGTTGCATAAAAAAGAGTTATCTGATCTCACAAGTTAACTTCCTAGTCATTCAAATTATTCTATTCTTTTAGATATCCATTTAAACCAAATAGATACTAAAGAAACACACAATTTATTTTAGGTGGTGGAAAGAATTGGAAATAGTGAACACATTACCTTATGTAAGAGATAGATTTGTAAAGGCTTACTTCTGGAGTTTAAGCACCTACTTTGAGCCTCAATATAGCATTGCAAGGAAAGTATCATCAAAAGTAACATGCTTACTTTCTATTATTGATGACACATATGATATATATGGGACACTAGATGAACTTACTCTATTTACAGAGGCAATTGAATGATAATACATAATTCTTTTTGTTATGTTATATGGTTAGCTTACAATATTTTTATAATTGCAAATTTATATAGGTGGAACATTGATGCTTCAGAACAATTACCATCATATATGAAGATTATTTACCATGGTCTTCTAGATGTTTATGATGAAATTAAGAAATTGTTGGTAAACAAAAACAAGTCATTTCTAGTCGACTGTTCCATAATAGAGGTACCATATATATCGTCCTATTTAAGCTCATCGCATTTTAGGTTTTTTAAAAAATATTTTTTGGAGAATTTTCCTATACCAAGTTTCATTATATTTTTAAAAAATTCAGATGAAAAAGGTGGTGAGGGCTTACTTTCAAAAGGCAAAATGGTATTATGAGAAGGAAGTACCAAGAATGGAACAATATATGAAGAATGGAATTCCATCAAGTGCTTACCTACTGCAAGCAACTACTTCTTGGTTAAGAATGGGAAAGATAGCAACTAAAGATGCATTTGATTGGATAGCAAATGAACCTCCACTACTTGTTGCTTCTTGCATCACAAGATTACTCAATGATCTTTTATCACATGAGGTATATATACATATACTCTCTCCGTCTCAATTTATGTAATGTTATGTAAAGTTTTAAAAAAAGACTTTAAAAACTTATAGTATAAAAAAGTTAAAGATGTTTGTGTGACTATATTATCTCATTAAGAATAAAAATTTTGATCGACTGTTAGAATTTCTTTATAGATATTTATTTATTTGATTGATTTTGTTTTTTTCTTTAAAATTCATGTTAGGAAGAACAAAAGAGAGGAGATACAGTATCTGCAGTCGAATGTTATATAAATGAATATGGTGTTACAAAGGAAAAGCACACAAAAAATAAGAAATAAAATAGAAAATTATTAGAAGGATTTGAATGAAGAATACCTCAAAGTGGATATGAGTATTATACCAAGGTCTTTGCTCATGTGTATAATTAATCTTTCAAGAGTAGTTGAGTTCATATATAAAAGATGAAGATGCTTATACTTTTTCCAAAAATAACTTGAAAGGAGTCATCACTGAGATACTAGTTGACCCTATTATATAGACTGATGACAACAAGAAGATGAAGAAGAGAAACAAGAAAAATAAATTTTAAAAGCTTAGTTACGTGATGGTTCAATTCCCCATCTTGTAATCCTCTTTCCCATTTTCTCTTCCCCATCCCCAGTTTTTCGTTTACTTACTTTTAGAAAATAAATGAAAAATCATGTTCTAATTCCATTTTACTAGTCACCATACTAAAAATAGAACTTGGGTCTCAAACCACAGGGAAGAGATAATTCCATCTATTTTTTTGAATATAATGAAGTTGGCTAGCTTTTCTCAAACACTATATTTAGCCTCATGATCATTTCAAGACTACAATGTTTTCCAGTGTTTGAATCCATTAAGGGAGTTCGCAGAAGATGTAGAAGATAAACAGAAACAAAGAATAATCAGTTTGCTTTTGACTCTGATCCTCATCATTCACGAGATGTCAGAAAGAAAAGAAAAAAAGAGTGGATGCACTAGATGTCTATGTTTTTTCAAATTATGAGTACTGGCTTAGAGTGAGAACCCAGTCAATAATTTTACTTACCAATTATCCATCGATTGCCTTCTCTCCTATTACTTTGATACTCAATAAAAAAAACCTAGAAGAAAGACTGTATCTACCAATATGATAAGCAGATGGAGTTGAAGAGAAGGCCCTGAACAAGATTGACTAAGACTGCCAACAGATGGAGTTGAAGAGAAGAGAGAAATCAAGCCGGAAACTTCTAATTTCATTACCCAACAGAATGCCTTCATCTGATGCCTTCTTCAATGCCATAGCATTAATTTAGAAATGCACTAGTAAATTGTAGCTACATCACTAAAAATTGAGAGAAATGTGAGTATCAAACATTCTGTCAACGTGCTCAAAAAATGCTTTCCAATATATGAAGGAGAAGAGCATGCACTTTTAGCCTCTCTCCCATATATACAAAGTTACAAACTTTAATGACTAAACAGAAATCAATCTCTAAGCAAAGCATAAATGGAAGTCTCAACTACACGATTAAACAAAGATTACTCCTTGCAATGTGTCAACTACTACAATAATGGGTATCTTCTGTGAAGCTTAGAAAGGTCGACTTAAGAATATGTATCACATGGACAAAACTTTAAATTTGAGGAAAATCTAAAGCTCCAATTTACCCAAAACAAAGGATCTAACGGATCAAATGGGGGCATAACCCGCAGTAGCATATCTGAAACCACTAGAAGGAGCCAACTTTAGCACTGAAGAATCCATGGGCTAACATCCACGAAAAAATGTTAAAATCGCCTGTTTCCTATTCTTTGGCTCATAAAATGCTACCAGGCATCTACCGATGCCTCCGAGCCTATTGGGATACTTGGCGGGCTCGTTACAGATGGGCGATGTAATTTTTTAGGAAAAATGGGCCCGGAGCCCTGGCAACCCCAAAATTCGTGGGCTAACACCATAAAAAACTGCTGAAATTGGTTGTTTCTGGGGCATAAAAAGCTACCAAGCGTCATCCGATGTTGTCGGACCTATTGAGACTCTTGGCGGACTTGTTATAGACGAGTTGGTTTAATTTTTCAAGAAAAATAGGCCCAGATCTCCGCTAGACCCAAAATCTGTGGGCTAACACCCACGAAAACTACCAAAATTGCCTGCTTCCTATTCTTTGGCCCATAAAATGCTACCAGGCACTGTTTGAGCCTGCTGAGACTCTTGGCGAGCTCGTTACGGATGGGTTGATGTAATTTTTTGAGAAAAATAGGCGGCTCGGAGCGCTGGTAGCCCCAGCATCTATGGGCTGACACCCACGAAATGCTATCAGGCATCGTCCAACGCTGCTGATGCTACTGGGACTCTTAGAGGGCTCGTTACGGATGAGTTGGTGTAATTTTTCGGATACACCAAGAGTAGTTTTAGAGTGTGATTCATAAAATTAATAAAGTACTTTTAACAATATTTGAAAATTGAAATGCCTATAAATATTCATTCTTTACATACTAACACATCTACGCTAGCGAAGCATCATAAATACTGCTAGAAGGAGAGGCTTCTGCGAATCAATTAGAGATCTGTGTTGTAAAATATGATTTATTTTTTTTCCTTTCATTTTCATTATGTTGGCTTCGTGACAATTTCTATGTTTTAACGTCAAAATCTATGATCAAACAAAGAGCTTAGATAGTTATCAAACCTATTGTTTTGGCTTTCTATTTATTACTGTAACTGAAAAATAAAATCCACTAACCATAAAAAAATGTGAAGCAAAACATTGACTCTAGGACACTGGAAATTAGACAAAACCATCAAACAGTTTTGTCTAAACTAAAAACTGAAATGCCTATATAAACAAACATCCTTAATTACTTAATTCACTTACAAATTAAATTTCATTAATTTCTTGCAAAATCTTATTGTTTTACAATATTAAAAATGGTGAAAAATGTGAGTTTAGATGCAGTGAACCAAAAATTAGCCTTGTGTCACGGACAAAGTCTAGAGAGAAATAAAGACTCTAAGATATTTCTACATTCTTCTAGATTCTTCTAAGACTTCTCAAGTTTCATCTATATTATTCTAGAGTCTTCTAGGAGCTTCTAGTTCTATCCTCAATATTCTAAAGTCCTCCGGAAACCTCTCCAAGTCTCTAGTTTCTTCTCCTTAACTCTAGATTCTTCCCTTCACTTTTATGGAAGACTGACGGGTCGTGACACTTGGCTAAGCAATCTTCTCATGGTATATAGTCTTTAATTTCTTTGATAAATATTTTTTTAATTTTTATTTTTATTTTTTTTAAAATAATTGTAAATGCAGAAGGAGTAATTGCTGAAGCGAAAGCAGCAGTTGTTGCATCAATTGCTTCTGCCATTCCAATGTAAGATTTCCACATTTCCTACATTGCTCGAATTTTTTAAAAATGTAAACAGATGTATGTCGGATTTTTCTAAAAAATAGTGTGTTTTAAAGAATTTGATACGATTACGACATTAAAAGTGCAGAATTCGTGCAACTTAGTTGTACATTTCAATATTTTGTTCAAGATTTAGGGGTGCGTTTAATTTGTACCATGGGATATCAAAAAATATTATTACTAATAATGTCTAAGCATTAGTTAAAAAAAGTGAGATAAAATTAAGACTTGAGATAATTATGAAGTAAAAATGATTTTGGTGTAATTCCACATGTTAGGTCTAGAGAGGACAAAATGTGAGCAGATGTTATTCTAATCCCTGAAATGTAGAGAGGTTGTAAATGTTCACTGATCACTACAGGAAAAATATTTTTTAGAAAATATTTGTTCGATGTAAATGTTCTTTACTTGTAATATTTGAAATATTGATGAAATTAATTAATGTGCAGGATGCTTTTGGCAAGATGTCACCATGGGCCAGAAGCTATCCAAATCCAACTGCTAAAGCCCTTATTGTCTCCACAGTTGCTGGAATGACATATTTTGTTGTAGCTGACAAGACTCTTCTCAAAACAGCAAGGAAAAACTCATTCAAACAAGATTATATTAAGGATCAAAAGTGAACTAATTAAGTATTTACTAGGGAAAATAGAGTACAAAAAAAAATGTAACTCTGTCTATGTATTACCAACATCATCATCAGCATATATTGTTGTGTGAAAAATTAATGAAAGTTGACTTTTCTCGAGTTGATTTTTCATACGATCACTCAATTAATAGTTTTTTTTTATCTGATGAAGTTACTGAATTTTATTTTGTAATATAAAAGTCACTTTTAGTCTTTTACTAAGGATAGTTATTTCAGAAAGCCACTCAATTTTTGAGATTATCACTACAACTTTAGCGACTATGAGCGTAATGACATTAGTTAAGTCAAGTGTGGCTAAATATTTTGCTAGAAAAATATATATATTAACACTAAATGTCTTTTTATTTTAGTGTATTTATTTCATTAAGTCCCTTCAAATATGTATTTATTTTGACACCTTCCATTTCCAATCCAAAACAATCGTAACCTATCCTACCAAATAAATGTACGCATATAAACTCACTACAATTTAATTCTTTTTGGCTAACATGAAGCAAGCCTCTGCAATTTTAGAATCTCCTTGTTGAATGACATAGTCTCCTTGATTGGAATAGGTAGTTCAATTTCTTCCCTTAGAACTGTATTTGAGAATTTCTTACATCATACGACTCAACAGACAATTCTTTTGGTGTTCCATTTTGATCTATACCATATCTAGTAAAATCGAATCGAATTTCTCATGAATCTATCCCAATTTTAGAATTAACGAAAAAAAAATTAATTACATGAGTTTCAAACTGAGATGGCTAGACAGTCTTTAACATTGAAGAATTTCCTAAATAAGAATTCAAGAAGTTCTGCCAAATTGTGATATTGGAATTAATTGAATATACCTAATCTTTTAAAATGAAATTTGGGAAAAAAAAAAAGATTTAGCTGGACCCTTTTCCATTATATCGACGTATTTTTTTTCCATATAAATACATTTATAAAAATAGAATTCCAGCTTAGTTTAGTAAAATATTTATAACTTCTTTAATAGGAATGTTCAGATGAAAAAAGGTCTGAAAAGTTGAAAACTATACACAAAGATTATTAATTTAATAGTTATTGAATATATTCATTCAATAAATATAAAACCATAAACATGGTGTTAGAACCCGTGTTGTGGTATATTGGAACCATTACGAAATTTGAGACCAATGTTGTATTTTTGCAAAGTTCGGGACTAAAGTGACTTTATTGAAAAGATTAGAACTCAAGTAGAATTTCCAAAACTTGGGTCATTAGGTCCGTAATTGGACCTTCGTATGTCCTTAATTGGTTCGATTAGAAAAAGTTTAGGGACCAAAGTGTATTTTTCAAGACTTGGAGTCTTTAAGAACTATTAAGAGTTGCCCCACCCCATTTGTGTTAATTTCCTATTGGAACAAGTGTGGGGGTGGGGTCAAGGAGATAAGGATAAATATCACAAGCCTTCATCTTTCAAAACAATTTTCATACTTAGAAAATTTTTCAAGAACAAGAACTACCATGGAGACCCTTGTTGACACCAAATTTTTACCCTCCACATTACAAAATACCCGATTTATTTTAATTTTAACAAGTTTGAAATATTTGTCTATTTCATCTTAATATAAAAGAAAAAAAAGATTTTTTTTACCGCGCGTGGGGAACACGCGCCCCCAATCTCTCTTTTCTTTCTCACTCACACGCTCCCCAGCCCCATTTCCTCTTCTTCAATTCTTCTTCTTCTTGAAAGAAGAAGAACGACCCAGAAAAACAGGCAAAAACCAGGCGACCCCGACAAACCAAACACACGCCGCCAAATCCTTTTACTCTCCTCTATTCACGCATAAACCCTTCCCCTTCCCCGTCACCATTTTCCCTGTCAACTTCTCCTTCTTCTTCTTCGAACAGAGAACGATGGAGCATTAACTCCAAATCCGCCCATTGCACACCCCCATAACCTTTGTCCCTCACGCGTGCCCCTTTTGGTCGATTCGACCGTTTCCTTCAATTTTCAAACCCTAATTTCGATCTATTTATACTCCTTCTTCTTCAGTCCAAAAGGGGGATGATCGGGAAAAGCTTTAGAAAACCTAATATCATTCCACAGCTGATTCTTAATTTGGAAAACCCTATCAAGATTCGAGAAATCCTTCATAGCCAATTGATTCCCCACAAAAAGCTCAAATATTGCTCATAACCCACAAAATCGATTTCCTAGAAAACCCATCTGATTTTGACAGCTTTGAAGAGCGTAATGACATTAGTTAAGTCAAGTGTGGCTAAATATTTTGCTAGAAAAATATATATATTAACACTAAATGTCTTTTTATTTTAGTGTTTCTTGGTCGAAAGGTCCAGACAGAGCTCGTGGTGGTGTGAGTTCATCTTCGTCAAGCTCCTGTCCCAGTTCCTGCTCCAAAAAAGGTAATACTTTAGTCTCGTTATTCATCATTTTGTTAGGATATGAATCTTAGCTATACTGAATTTGTCATATCTGACATTTGTTTGCATTGACTGAGTTTGCAATGTTGTGATAAATTGGTGTCTAAGTGTTGTCTTTTGGTCATTAAGACGTTTCTAGGATTGTGTTATGATGCTATTAGATGTGGAATAATGATGTTCAAGTTAATATGCATTGAGATGGCTGTGTTTTGATTAAATGCATTGTCGACATTTTGTTTTGTCCACTGTAAGTTACTGAGAATATTATCGTTCCTTCGTCCACTAAGCTATATAAAAACAGGTTATGAAGCATAAACGTTGTTATAGTCTTAATCCACTACACAGTCAAAAAATTCTGTGATGCTCTTCCCATTTATATTCTATTCTAATATTGTGATCAAATATTTCAAGTCATTTAAAATGAGACTCATACTTACTTGTTATAACCCCTGGCCCGTCAAGAAGATTTAACTTGTGCTTGCTCCTTGCTTTAGTATGTATCAAAGAATCTCTTGAGATTATTTTGGATTCGTGGTCTGATTGATAACTGTTATACTTGTAATTTTGTCGAAGTAAGATTAAATGGTTGTATCATGTCGAGGTTGCCCTATTCTGTTAAGGTCGTTGGTTGAAACCTACCTCAGTTTCAGTTGCCATTTGTGGCTTTGTTTGCTGTCCTTTTCCTTTAAGGCTCATCTGCTTAAAGTTTCATCCAAGTTATCGTTCAATACTTTGCTTACAGCTGAGTGTATTCTTAAGGTTTCCTGTGATATTTCTGGTTGCAAATGACAATTTCCAGTGAATAATTAGGACTGCTGCTATTACATTGTTTCAATCATTCTTTTCTTGATATGATCTTCAAGTTGTCTGTTAGTTCCTCCTTTTAGGAGTGCAGTTCTGTAATGTTTTTATCGAGTTTTTTTTCGCATCTTGGTAGTGCATTCTGTCTCTCGAATTAAAAGTCCTANTACAAAATTGTTTCATATCTTAAATTACAAATTGCTTCAGATTTGTGTGGTTTAGAAAATGATATGCTTGAAGTTTATGGCTGTAGAATACAATCTTCTTAATTCTCCTCCCCTATCTTCACATATTGATTCATTTTTATCATCTTGCTGAGTTTGGGTTGAAGAATGCGCATGGTGCCTTGCAAATTTGGACATTTAGTTTACAAGCTCAGCGATTTACTTAGTAATCCTTAACATTTATTCATATACTAATCCTTATTTTTCTTCCCTTGCATGAACTACAATTTTTGGGGTTCTTTTGAACCCTATCTTGCATTCCCATGGGCAATGGAGGCCTAAACTTCCTTTTCTTCGAGTCAGCCTGATACAGGATACGGATATATAAGAATAGAAGTTGATATATAAGTTTTGAAGCCCAAAAGCAGTTCTTATACACTGATATACATCATACATGCACTAAGTATATATAACAGGGAAATGGCCCAAACCCAATCTACAGAAACAGCAGCAGCAATCTAAAAGGGTCAGGCAGGCCCAAATGTATAAAAATTAAGACAGGTTACTATTTTTGGGCCTGCTAAGCCCAATCCTCTGTTTTACTTCTTTCCTTTATTTTTATTATTTATGAATATTTGTTATTTTGTATGCTAACTCTAACATTATTTGTGTTATTGTTGGTTTCTATCTAATTAATCCCCCCAACATTGCTCCATTTATGTTAATTAATGATTTAAAAATTAAATTATTTTTTTTAGAGTTATTTCAGAATTTTAATCAAATTCTTTTAAAACATAGTTAAATCTTTCAAATCTAATCAATCTTTTAAGTTTAGTTAAAATTTATCAATTTTAACCAATATTTTCAAATCCAGTCAACTCTTTCAAATTCAGTCAACTCTTTCAAAATCAGTCAATATTTTAAATCGAGTCAAATAATTCTCAAAGTTAGTCAAATTGTCTAATCGTCAGTCGACCGCATGTTAGCGGCCATTTTGATTGATTAATTTCTCCTCAAAGTGGAAATTGAACCCTTAGCCATTTTTCTCTAAAATTTTAAAACTTTTCTGTTAGGTTTTAAAGTTTATTTTTTGGTTTTCTAATTATCCTTAAAATTAGGTGGTGACTCTACTTTCTTTCAATTTTCAGGAATTTAATTCGTGCTTAAATCAATTGAGCCTCGAATCTAATTTTCGGAGAGAGTCGGTCTA
>DF363470.1:5971-30971 GCA_000787875.1 Solanum virginianum
ATGCATTGCATCCCGCATACTTAGTACATTCAAATGTACTAACGCATACTCTTACCTTCATGATATCACCATGTAGGAATTGGTGCCCGAGTTGATCCTCCTCCTCTACGTGGTTAGGCGGTGCTATTCCAAGCTTGTTGGTAAGTCCTCCATTTCGGGGACCTTAGTCTATATTGCTATTAACTATGTATTAAGATTCTCTTTACTTTATCATTTACCTATGACTATGAGGGTAAGCCCGATTGTATGTTTTGGCCCCCACTGTTATCTATGTAGTAGAGGTGTTATTGGACAGAGCTATGTATTTATGCCATGATTGATTCTATTAACTCTTGACTCTATATTATGACAAGTCCTTCCTTAGCCCCTTTTTCCCTTATTTCTATTCTTCAAATGTTATTTAATTATTCCGCTATCAAGGATGTATAATGATATGCTATGAGGCTTTTTTGGGGTTCCTTCGAGTTCCCCATTCGCTGATCATATCTAGGCCTAAGGCTTGGGTCATGACATCTATGATACCCCTCTATGGCTCGTAAAATGTTTTACGATCCGTAAAGGGGTTTCATCTGATGAATATCAGAAAGTTCCTCTTCTATGATCCTCAGGGCACGAACTTTTAATGTAGTCCATGACCCATCTACATGTTTATAGAACAAACTTCAGAAACTCAGTCCTTCACTAGAATTGTCCACGAAACCTCCTTTGCGGCCCGTAAAGGGTCTCATACTTCATCAGAAACAACAAGTTCTGCATTTTCTTCCCTAAATCAAGGCCAACTCTGGAATCCTGCATATAAAACACAAAACACATAAAATCAACTAACATTGCATTGAGAACACATAAAATTCCAAGTTTTAAATATCAAAAGTGTTGTATTTTGACAGCACATCAAGTATTGCCATGGACTTCATTGTGGGCTTACCTTCTATTATTGGGGTTTTTGACTCTATATGGGTAGTAGCGGATCATATGACCAAGTTTTCCCACTTTATTCCGATTAAGGTGAAGTATACAGTTGAGAGACTGGCCCAACTTTATATCAGCAAGATTGTGAGACTTCATAGGGTCCCGGTGTCTATTGTATTAGATAGAGGCTCGTTGTTGACTTCATACTTTTAGAGGGCTTTACATCATGGTTTGGATACCCATTTGATTTTGAGTACAACGTTTTACCCCCCATACTGATGGCCAGTCCAAGAGGACCATTCAGGAATTAGAGGATATGCTTCGAGCCTATATTAGTGATTTTACTCTTTGAATTATATTGAAATCTAATCCTCTTATGTTTCAGAAAATATCTTTCTCATAAATTTTAAAGGAGTCTTTTGGACTATTCGATAACTTCTGTTACTTAGTGAAAGGGTAATTTTAGATAGTTAAATTCGTTGATAGGCTAAAGTAATAATTTAATTAAAATTCTACATCACTTATATCATATTTACTAAAATTAGGTTAGTTTAATTCAGTACTTTTAATACATAATTAGTTTTGAAAAATAAAATAAAGAAGAAAAAGGGTTAGGCGATACTCATCTGGATGACGAAGAGCAGCGGGATAACAACTCCAGGTAAAGAAAATCAACCAATTCCTTATACTTCATGATGTAAGCCTTGTTGTCATGTTGGCCTATAGGATTTCAAGTAGTATTGTTTTGGTCATAATTCCTAGGTTCCTATTAATTTCTTTATTAACTAATTTTATTATTATTATTATTATTATCATATACGCATACATGAATATTGTTGGAATCTATGAGAAGAGTAAGCAAAGTGGATGAGAGAGAGAGAGAGAGAGAGAGAGACATACTGCAGAACTATAAATTCCTCAACTTAATGATTGTGGTTGGTGACTAATTAGTGTTGTTATTGGTTAGTGGAGAATTAGAATTTAGTGCAGCATTAGGATTTTTATTTCTTTTGGTAAATCTATATATCTTGTTACTGTATTGATAAATTGGAGATGTAGTTAAGGTGACATAGATTGTTTAGTTCCACAACCGATTACTAGTGACGTACTGATTGTGATATTGAAATTTTTTTGAAGTTATCACGTTAGAAAACAAATCCTGGTATATTGACATAGGTAATAAAATATTAGGTGTATTGTAGTATGTGAATCTCCTTAGATTTATATTATTTGAAGGGTTTAAGACTTAATCCTAAGTTTGAGATTTTAGGAATTGATTATAAGATTTACATGGGTTTTTGGAGTTTGAGCTAAAAGTATAGAAATATAGGTAGATGTCTCCTAATTAGTTTATTTACCAATATTGCATATATGATAGATTGGGAACATTCAAAAGCTGTACGAAAGGGCAAGGCAAAATCTTGAGGATTTGTGATGCGAGTTTGGCAATTGAGGTATGTTAAGACTTTTAGATTTCATTGAAGGACATTTTTCTAATTTAAAATTAAAATAATAAAATAGAGAATGAGCAAGGGTGAAAGATGGGGGTCTCGTACTAATGGTATGACAGGCATTGGTGCGAGCACCAATGTTCTAAAGGAAAAGTTTATTACGATAGAATGATGGATTATAATCCAAGAATGCCAAAGCATATGCATATTAGCTGATGTAGTATAACTTAGATTCTTCATGTGATTGTGTTTCTTTATTGAATATGTAGATTTGTGACAGCTAAGGTGATTATATGTTGTACTAATAGCTGTTGTACTGTGTTGCATCACTATCCCCTATATTATCTATGTTATATTATGCATATGTATTGACATGAGGTTAAGTGTGTGTTGAGATCACTGTTATAATCTAAGTTGGGAACGTGGATATCATCCATGCTAGGGATGGTTGATTTTATGATAGTGCATTGAGATTGTCTGCATAGACACGTAGAGATTGTCAGTATCAGTATATGGACCTCGCGAGTTCCCCATGGGTCACAAACCCTTGATGTGTTTCCGAGAGGATTTGTGTATATACAGTTTAGAGATGACTTAACATTTGAGGTATATCATATAGTTGTGTTGCGTTTCATCTCATTATACCCTTCATTCTTTTTGATTGTGCTTTATTGGTATTGGATATCATGAGATATTTGATTATTTCTCTTTGATAACACTTGATTGTCAAGTATAATATAGACTTACAAAATTAGAAGATGATATATTTTTTTTATATATACTCTTGTCACTACTTCTTCATTGTTGGTCAATGAGACATACTAGGTATATGTGCTTTTGTACTCATACTACGCTTGTTGCATACTTTTGTGGTGCAAATTCAATTTCGAGTACGAGCGCATCACATGGAGCTATTTGAGATCGAGCTTGGATTATTCTGGAGTTGTGGTGAGCTATTTGGCTATTTTGCAGTCCACACCTCCCTTTATCTCATTAATTATTCTATTTTTTGTATTCAAACAGGATATTTCTTATTTTTAGACTTGTCATCTTAGTCTCAGACTTGCATCACTATTTTAGAAACTCTTGTACTTATGATACCAAATCTTGGGTGGTATTTTAGCTTTTCGCATTTTGTACTTATAAGGGACTTATTGTTGAGGGTATCCATTTATTGCTATCTTTCACTTTATTTATTATATTGAATTATCAACTTATTGGGTTAGCTTACATATCGGCTGAGAATATAAGTTCCATCATGAGTTGTGTTTTGGGGTCATGACAAGATGGGACCAACATTTCGCCTTAGTGGAGTTTGCTTACAACACAATTATCATTCTAACATTCAGATGGCTCTTCTTGGGGCTTTGTATGGTCGGAGAGGCAAATTGTCCATGCGTTGGTTTGACACAATATCAGTGGAAAGTATAGGTGTTGATATGTTGAGAGATGATCTTGACCAGGTACAATTGATTCAGAGTAGATTGGTGACAACCCAGAGTTGCCAAAAGAGTTATGCTAATAGGGCGGGTTCGACCTTTGGAGTTCATGGATAGTGACATAGTTTCGTTGAAAATCTCACCTTTGAAGGGTGTTATGAGGTTCGGGAGGTGGGGAAAGCTTAGTCTGAGGTTTATTATTTTTTTTAAGATCCCTGATAGAGTGAAAGACGTGACTTATAGATTTGCCTTGCCACCCAACCTGTCTTTGGTCCATCTGATATTCTATATTTTGATATTGTGGCGTTATATTCTGGACGAGTCTTATGTGATTTCTATAGATTTAGTTGAGTTGAGCCCTGATTTGACATTTGAGGAGCAGTCGATAGCCATTTTGGATAGGCAGGTGAGGAAATTGAGGACTAAGGAGATTGCTTCAGTAAAGGTCCAGTAGAGCTATAGACTCAAGAGTGAGGCTACTTGGGAGATAGACTGAGATATGCATGCACGATACCCTCAGTTGTTTAAGCCTTTAAGTATATTCCTTATCTCATGTTCGAGGATAAACATTGTTTTAGTAGTGGATGATGTAGAGACCTCAAAGGTCATTTATGATATTTTTGACTAAATTACCATTTTGCCCTTTTCAAAAGTTGTCTTGGGTCATTTATAGGTGAGTTCAATAGTTAAATTTTGAAAATATCGTAAAACATTGGAGTTTCACAAAAGAAAGAGTTTTAAAAAGGCTTAAAGTTAAAAATTTTGAGTTTTATGGTCATTCTGAGTTTCAAATGTTGAAATTCGATTTGGTAAATTTCATAAGTTTTGGAATGCCGAATTTGGTCAAAGAGAACTTGTAGAATTGAATTTGGAGTTAAAATGGAGATTTTAAGCTCAAAGTTGTATTTTGTTCATTTTGGATCATGGGTTTAACTTTGGTCAACATTCGAGATTCAGGAGTTTGTATCAAATTTTCGTCAGTTCCAGTGATTTCGGGTGGTGAAACTTATGCTAGAAATGCCCTTGTTATAATTTTTAGAGGTTATATGAATATTTTGAGTTTTAAGGTCCAAAACTAGATTAAATGGTCTTTCTCGAGTTCGGGGCCATAGAGGTTCCTGATTTAAATTCTGACGGTTCCATTAAGTTTGGATCATCGTTTTGGTAGGGTTCTATGTTTGGTTTGTGTTCATGGGGTTCCAGATGAATTACCGAGGGGCCGATTCTTGTTTTTGTTGTGATGTGGATTACTGGTGTGTTGTTGTTTCTGGTGCATCTGGCAGCAGTACTCTGCGTTCGCGCCTCTTGGGCCGCGTTCACGGAGATCCACAAACCAGACCACTGCATTCATGAGATGAGTTCCACATTCACGGAGGGTTAACCCTCTTTGGTCTCCGTGTTCATGGAGCACTTTTGATGCCTGAAAAATGTCTTTCTTTAAAAGATGATTTTAACTCATTTTCCACCATTTTTGACATTTCAAGTTTCATTCAAAGGGGCAATTATTGAGGTTTTGAAGACAAAGTGATTTGGTAACTAATTTGTGACCTATTTCAACTATTTGCATTGATTAGTTTGTGTTTTTAACTTCTAATTTTGGGATTTTAATGGTAAAATTTGGGGATTTTCGGACTTGAGTTTCCTAAATGAAAATCATTGATTTCTCCCTCATCTTAGTTTTGTTTTTGAAACTGTTTTCACTGTTGAATTTCCTATTACGTGTAGAACATTTTCCTCTATAAATTTTTAGTTTTGGGCTACGTTTTCTGACATGTGATTTTGACCATTTTACCCCTTATCTTCGAATTCATTGATTTTAGTGTCATTAGATTTGCTATGTGACTGTGGTGCTATTTTTATAGATTATGGTAATTTAGAGCATCTTTGGAGAGGGAAAACGGTGTTTTCTTCATGATTTTGAGACTTTGTTTGAGGCAAGTGGACTTCTAACCTTTTTTTAAGTATGAATGAACCTGGTATGCTCCTATGTGCATGGAATTGAATATTTGGGGTAGAGTTGTACCATTCTAGGCTTGATTATAACTTTTCACGTTGAATACTTGTTCATATGGATTTATACCGAGTTGTAATTCAATTATGAATTCATGATCTATGTGAACTTATGATTTAGTTGGTATTGATAGCGAGATGGTGCTTATATTATTATATGATGATATTGAGATATTGATGATAATAAGACACTATTGATATTAAGATATTGATGGTAATGAGACACTATTGATATTGAGACATTGATGACATAGAAATACTGATGTTAGTGAGATATTAATGGCATTGATATAATGAGATCATTTGATTAGTGGTATTATGTTATATTTGTGATCATGCACATTGCATTCATTACTATTTGTGCATTGATACTTGTAATGGCTACGGCCTACTGGTGAGTAAGGTAACAAGTAGATTGGTGGTCGAGCTCTCTACCGATTGAGCTGAGGTAATATATCGACGGTCTGAGGTCATTTTTGGATGGGTCCAAGGTCTTTTTTGGATGGGTGAGCATTAGTCGAGGTCTTTCCCGGTGGTGTTGCCGATACATGGTCTATGTGAGACCCTATGGCTTCCATTTTGAGGCATATATATAGTCAGCAAATGTGTATCATAGGAAAGGCACGCATCATGATTATTTGACGTTTCATTACATTGTATACATTTTATGGCATCTATTTCATCTCATATCTTATCTGATTGATGTAGTTGTATATTGTTTATAAGATTGTGCACTTATTGTATCCCTAATCTTGTTGTAAGTATTGGATCTATCTATATATTGGTGTGTTGAGATATTATGCTAGAAGATGAGTATATCTATATAACTGTGATCTATATATTATATTGTGCTGGCACTTTTCTGATGCAGGGTTATAGTTCGGCGAATTATGGTTTGGATTTAAGGAGTTAATTACGTTCTTTATTGCTTTACCTTAGGTTAGTTCCATTTGCTGAGTACCCCGTGTTCGGTGTTCACCCCTTCGTACGTTTTTATAAGTTGTGAGCTCAGTCAATCTTGCTAGACTTTCCTCTTGTTGGATCAAGCTTCCAGATTTCTTGCGAGATAGCTGCTTATGTCTTCAGTAGGTCTTAAGGATTCCACTTTTATGTTTTAGTTCTATTTGAGGATTAAACATTATGCTTTGTATTTCATTTGAGTATTCTATACATAAAGGCTTGTACGTGTGGCACAATACTTGGGATAGTTGTAGTTTGTTTCTTTTGCTTATCTATATATTTGACTGTTATCTTCCGTTTTTAATCTCTATTGTTAAGTTGTTTGGATTTCGGGTTGATTGGCCTTGGTAGGTTAAGTGAGTGCAATCACACCCCAATTTTGAATTGTGACAGTATTCTTGTTGTTTCTCATTATAAAGACATATAGGTAGGTCGAAATGAGCCTCAATATAGTAATCCATTTAACCCGCTCAATATATTATGAGTTGAGTTCAAGATATTTGAAGAAAAGATTACCTAAATATGCTATTTTATTTAACATATTTTCCATTATTTCCTACCATTTCAAAAATTTCTTTTTTTTTCACCAAAATATTGTCACGACCAGGACCTAGGGCCTAGACGTGAACGATGAATGGAGAACCCGAAGGGACCCCAAATAAGCCTCTTAGCATATCATTACACATCCTTGGTCACGAAAGCAATTAAACAACAACAAGAGAACATAAAATAAGGATAAAAGGGGCTAAGGGAGTCTTTCATAGCTTAAAACATACAAGAGTCAAAGTTCAAAGCATCATTACATAACTTGTCCAACAACACCTCTAAATTTAGAATTGAGCGGTGGCAAGACAACTTCCAAGGCTCACCCTCATAGTCAAAAGCATACCATAAAAGAAAGAGAGTCTTTGCATCACATAAGATCAAAGGATATCGTCCTCAGAGTTGAGTACTCACCAAACTTACTTCAAAGATGGTACTAGCCACGTGGAGGAGGAAGATGATCAAGTGAGGCTCCGACTCCTACATGGTAACATCATGTAGGCATTGAGTATGCGTTAGTACATTTGAATGTATTAAGTATGTAGGATGCAATGCAACAAGAAATTGGCAACATAATCAAAATGCATAATCATAAGCAAGAGATAGTATATTAGCAACATGACATGCATGAACAATGTTTAAAATATAACATGCTTGAAAATAATCATACTTACATAAATTGTTTAACATGATGAGGTGACATGATTAGATCATCCAAATACCTTATACTGGAGGGTGAGGGATATATCACAGGTCATAACCACTTTTAGTAGATAATGGGTAGTAGATGAGNTACATGTGAAAATGAGATAATACAAAATATTGAATCGCATATGAGGGTGAGACGTACCATATAGTTCATAATCCCTTCATGTGAGTATAAGACATTGCATAATATCAAATCATATATGAGGGTAAGGTGTACCACATAGTGCATAACCCCTCCAGGTAGAAATTGGCCTTGTACTAGAGGGTGAGGTATATAATGTAGTTCATAATCCCATCTAGTAGGCTTCACAATTCCTAAGTGCATAAACCTTAGCATAAGGACTCAATAACTCCAACAACCGAGACTTATATAAATCATGAAATAGATCATCAATAATTCAAGAACCCTAACCGAGACATTTTATCAAACACTTAGTAGGTATGTAATGCTAGTTTAAAATCATGCGATTCAAGAGTGAAATCATGCAAGAAAACTTAATGTAAATCAACCCACCAACACTTGGTAATACCCTCAAGCAATATATATTGAAACCCTTCATCAAATCTCAAAATAGATTATAGATTCATAGCTCAAAATATGCTTAAACAGTCACACTTTTATGAAGCCCCAACTTAGTTCATATTCAAAATTCATAATAGAAAATAAACATGGATAATCAACTTGAAAACATGCAATTTACATGAAAATGGAGGTTGGGCATCATGGGTGAAAGGACCCAATGGTTGAAACCCACATACCTCAACTTTGGAGATTTCCTTGATGAAGATTTGAACTGAGTTGAAGCTTGAATGAAATTCTTAGATCCGAAATGAGATTGGGGACACTTGAATTTGGGTGAAATATTTGTCTAAGTGTTAGAGAGGATTTTGGGAATATCTTGAATGATATGGGGTTGAGAAATGACTAAGTATAGGTGTTTATATACATAGGAAGACTTAAGACCAAGACCCCAAGGCCTTAGGAATAATATGAGGTTGAAAAATGACTAAGTATAGATGTTTTTACGCATAGGGAGACTTAGGCCCAAGACTCTAAGGCCTAGGTCAAATTAAGAAAAGCTGGCAAGAAAAATACACTTGTGTGTGCCCTAGCCTCGTCGTGCTAGGGGCGCGGACCCTCACTGTTTTCATAATTTTTTGGAAATCCAAATTTTGCTACAGTTGATCTAAAATCGGGGTTATACCCATTTTCCACTCAATTTTGCTTCCTCATCATGAATATGAAGTCAGATTTTTGATATCATGCACGAATTTTGAGATATATAAAAATTATGAATATTTGCATTTCCGAAGCACATTTTCGGGTACTTTTTGGGGTCGTTTCAATATCTCCCACTTGGGAACATTCATTCCCGAATGTCAAAGAAATGTATATAAAAGAAGTAAGCAAGATAATTTCAGCCCACACAAGAACGCAATAATGCACTTAAACATCATTTCAAAAATCTCAACATAAGTGTCAAAATCACCATAAACTTGTCAACATAAACACGAATGCATGCAAAAGACATAAGGGCTGAAAGTTAAGACTTGGAATCATAAAAAAGGACTTGATTTGGTATCATAAGCTTGAATAGAATGAAAGAGGTACAAATACTGCTTCTCTATGCCCGCTTCGGCTCCCCGGATGACACTTTCGACTTGACAATTCTTCCAAAGGGCCTTGACGAGCACTACATCCTTATTAATCAACTTTTCCACCCATAATTAAACATCAAGAAGAGAAAATAAAATAGGATAAAAGGGGCTAAGGGAGTCTTTCATAGCTTACAACATACAAAGTTCAGGAGTCCGGGACCTTCTCCTAAGCCAATTCATCCTCCACAACACCTACAACCTCAAAGAGTGTTATAGTACTTGAGTCACCAACACATCTCCTCAACCTAGATGCATGAAGAACCTGACAAACCATATCCATATCCATAGGCAACTCCAATTCGTATGCAACCTTACCAATCCTACTCAACACTCTATAAAGACCCACAAACCATGGACTCAATTCCCTTTCTTACCAAACCAGACCACCCTACATCGGTAGGACTTCCAAGCGAACCCAATCATCAACACAAGCATACATAGCCTACCTTAGTACTTAATGACACTATCTTCCCCTTGGGAGAAAACCTCCATTTCACCACCTTCCACCAAAGCATTCAACTCTAGCAAGGTAAGATCAAAATCTTGCTTTGTCTTGACCTCATCAACCAAAGAAGATTTGAAACCATAAAAACCACTACACTACCATTCTTAACTTCCTCCAACCTAACTCTCGATATAGCCAACCGATGGACCTCTCTAGTCACCTCTTTGCCACCATCATCAACATAAGCTAGGCTACCCATAGACACCCTACTCAAAGCATCATCCACAATATTAGCCTTACCGAGGTGATAACACATACTCATATCGTAATCCTTGAGGAGCTCTAACCACCTTCTTGTTATCTATAATTCACAGTTATCATATTTAGCAAATAACCTCTCATTCCCCAAGATTTGCAACACTACCCACAAATGATTCACAAGTTCTAAATAAATCAATACTTCATCACTAGAGACCATCACAAACATGTTAAGGTAGGGTTTTAAGACCCTATTCATGAAACCTATAAACATAGCCGACGCATTAATCAACCAAACAACTCCACCACGACTGAAAATGCTCAGTCCTTGTTTGAAAAAACATCTACGGATATCACCTACCCTCATCCTCACTTGGGGAAAAACCTAAACTGAAGATCAATCTTAGAGATGTGACTAGCCCATTGTACTTGACCAAATAGATCGTCTATACTTAACCATCATGTTACAACCCTATGGGTTCTACACTCATTGGAAGCATGATAATACATGTAGCTAAACGACCCTAAGACCTCCAACTTATCAAGCCAAGTCCAAACAAGATCACAAGACAAGACTATATACAATAAGAACATGGGGCAACCCTTATAAACCTTTCTAGTAATAATAGGCTCACCAATAGGGGTAGACACCTAAGAGGTTCACATAACAATTCGGGACACACGTGAATTTTACTAGCAACAAAAGAAATAATGAAAGAAATGGTAACTCCCGGACCTATCAAAACATGCACATCAAATAAAAAACCTTTAACATATTTGTCACAACATTGGGAACCTCATCCCCTCCTTGCCTCCCTTGAGGAGTATAAAACTGATAATGCCATGGAGTGCACCTTGTTGGCCTCCTTGAGTCCCTTGATCGACATAGCCACCTTGACCTTGAGGACAACCGTCCTTGCCTTTGTTCCAAACTAGGGGAAATCAATAAGCTTATGGCCTAATCTTCCACACCCATAACACTCATTTGAATCCTTCAAGCATTTGCCATGATGATGTTTCTCACATTTTTGCATTTTAGAGAACTCATCCCACCATTGCCAGCTTGGGTCCTTGGGTTAAGCACCCTCATTGTTAGCACATATCTTGTTTAGAGCACTAGAGGACCCTTGGCCTTGAAATTCATGACCTTGTTGGAAGCGATCACCTTTAGCACCTTGATAACCACCCTCATATTGAGTCCTCTTAGACTCTACACTTCTCTTCTTCTTAAGCTTCTCCTCCTCAAATTGTTTGGTAAAGGTCATGAGCTAAGATAAATCCATATCTCTTACAAGCATTGTGGTATGACACTCTTCATTTACCTAGTCGTACACCCCCAACACAAACTTGTTCATCCTTGATCTAGGGTCAGCCACCAAATGGGAAGTATACTTGGAAAGCTTGTTGAACTTGAGAGCATATTTCCTCACACTCATGGACCCTTGCTTGAGGTTCACAAAATCCATCATTTTAGCCTCCCTCGACTCAAGAGGGAAGAACCAATTGAGGAAGGTCGCTTTGAACTACTCCTAAGGAATAACATCATCATTTCCCCTCTCCATCTTCTTGCACAAACCAAATTTGAGCTACACCTTTTAGTTGATAAGCCGCTAGATTTGCCTTCTCCTCTAAACTTACACCCATGATGGATAGAACCTTATACACCTTATCTATGAATTCTTGAGGGCCCTCATCCACCTTAGACCCGTGGAACTCTAGTGGGTTCATTCTTGTAAATTTTCTCACCCTAGAGGCCGGAGTAGAAGCATGAGGGGCTTGGGCCCCTTAGTTGATTTTATTAGTCATGGCATGGGCCAACATAGTTATAGCATTACAAAACTTAATCTCGATAGCCTCTCCCCCTTGAGGAGCTTCAGGAGTGGGGTAGGCCGGTTGTTCTTCGGGTGTACGAGCTCTTCTTTCTCTTGGGATATATATGATCTAGCATAGAAAAGAACATTTGTTAGGGGAAATCCTTACCTTAACTCCTATAGCATGACATAGAGCAAAAAGAAGAGAAATATTTCGTAAAACACCTCATAGCCTCTTGGTCATAGTCGTGGTGCACTTCACAACCATGAACAAGACTCTAATTGGTGTGGTATGTTAGATGCTGAGGACCATTAACAACCTTGTGCTTTGATACTATCTTTGTCATAACCTAAACCTAGGGCCTAGACGTGACGCAGCGAATGGGGAACCCGAAGGGACCCCAATAAGCCTCTTAGCATATCATTACACATCCTTGGTCACGAAAGCAATTAAACATCAACAAAAGAACATGAAATAAGGATAAAAGGGGCTAAGAGAGTCTTTCATAGCTTAAAACATACAAAAGTCAAGAGAGTCAAAGCTCAATGCATCATTATATACCTTGTCCAACAACACCTCTAAACTTAGAATTGAGCAGGGGCTAAGACAACTTCCCGAGCTCACCCTCATAGTCAAAAAATACCATAAAAGAAAGAGAGTCTTTGCATAATGTAAGATCAAAGGATATCATCCTCGAAGTTGAGGACTCACCAAAATTGCTTCAAAGGTAGTACTAGCCACGTGGAGGAGAAAGATGATCAAGTGGGGCTCTGGTTCCTACATGGTAATATCATGTAGGCATAAAGTATGCATAAGTAAGTTTGAATGTACTAAGTATGTAGGATGCAATGCAACAAGAGATAGGCAACATAATCAAAATGTATAATCATAAGCAAAAGGCATTATATTAGCAACATGATATGCATGAACAATGCTTGAAGTAAAACATGCTTGAAAATATTCATACTTATATAACTTGTTTAACACAATGAGGTGACATGATTAGATCATCCAAATACCTTATACTGGAGGGTGAGGGATATAACATAGGCATAAACCCTACACATAAGCATGAGATGATGAATAGCACATGAGGGTAGAAAGATAGCATAGGTCATAACTCTTACATATTAAAATGAGATAATACAAAATATTGAATTGCATATGAGGGTGAGGCATACCGCATAGTTCATAAACCCTTCATATAAGTATAAGACATTGCATAACATCAAATTATACATGAGGGTAAGGTGTACAACATAGTTCATAATCCTTTCATTTAGAAATTGGCCTTGTACTAGAGGATGAGGTATATAACGTAGTTCATATCCCCATCTAGTAGGCTTCACAATTCATAAGTATGTAAACCTTAGCATAAGGACTCCATAACTCATCAACGACTGAGACTTAAATAAATCACGCAATAGACCATTAATAACTCAAGAACCTTAAGCTGGACATTTTATCAAACACTTGGTGGGTATGTAATTCTTGTGTAAAATCATATGATTCAAGATGAAATCATGCAAGAAAACTTAATGTAAATCAACCCACAAACACTTGGTAATACCCTCAAGCAACATACATTGAAACCTTTCATTAAATCTCAAAATAGATCATAGATTCATAGTTCAAAATATACTTAAACATTGACACTTTTATGAAACCCCAACTTAGTTCATATTCAAAATTCATAGTAGAAGATACCCATGGATAATCAACTTGAAAACATGCAATTTACATGAAAAAGAAGGATGGGCACCATGGGTGAAAGGACCCAATGGTTAAAACCCAAATACCTCAACTTTGGAGATTTCCTTGATGAAGATTTGAAATGAGAACTTGAAACTTGAATGAAGTCCTTAGATTTGGAATGAGATTGGGGACACTTGAATTTGGGTGAAATAGTTGTCTAAGTGTTAGATAGGGTTTTGAGGAATGACTTGAATGATATGTAGTCCGTGTGTTGGTAGTATTGCGCCAGTGGCGTGGACCCTCACTATTTTCGTGAATTTTTGGAAATCAAAATTTTGGTAGGATTGCTCTAAAATTGGGGTTATACCTATTTCCCACTCAATTTTGCCCCCTGATCACGAATATGAAGCCGGATTTTGCGATATCACGCATGAATTTTGAGATATATGGAAATTACGAATATGGATATTTTAGGTATTTTTTTGGGTGGTTTCAAATATCTTCTATCTGGATATATCAATTATCAACCCCTAAAAACATTTTCTCTTCTTATTTTCATGCCAATGATCGCGACATCTTGCATTTTGAATTCCAAAATTGTTCTTGCTCTTATCAATTTATCTCTTCTTCTTTCCTAGTAATTTCTGCTTCTATATCTTACAATTGTCCTTTTCTTTGTGATTTTGTTTACTCTCAATCTTGATACATACATGGATGATACTTCTTTATTTAGTATTGACATTAGCTAGTTAAATCAACTTAACACTCAATGTTTTTATGATTCTAATAGTGAGGTTGGTAGAAAATAGATCTAATTGTATTCATTATTAATTACATATGAAAAAATAGAATAGTGAGAAGTTTAAAAATGTTGTTCCATTGTCATCTAACGCCAATGTGGAAAAAATCTCCCAAAAATATAGAAAAGTTGGTTCTATAATTTCTCAACCCACACTACCCAAGGTATAAATTTCCCTTGTATTCAACTTAATTTCGATGTGTATTCTAGTATTTTTCTAGTTTTTTAAGTTTTCTGATTCACTAATTATCTCTATGTCCAATATATCATGCTATAAATGTTATTTGCTAATATATAAAAGGAAAAATAGTTCATAATATACTTTTACTATGGTTGAAATTATTGTTACACCTTCTAACTTTGTGGGGTCCTATAACCCCCTCCAAAGTATTTGTAATCGAAATTACTAAATCTCTGATTGCTTACTTAGCCAAGAAAGTGTAACATACTCTCTTTGAGAGAGGAAGAGCAGAAAAATATGCGAAAAGTTATTACTTTTTCTATTAAAATATGTAATTTTTTACTTTTTTATTTTTCTTTCTTTCTCTATTTTCCCATTCTCTCATCTGCTCCACTATTCCATTGTTTTCACCAGATAAAAGGGCATTGATGTCTCTACCAACTCTTACATTACCACAAAAAAAAAACCATTTCTTCCATCATCAATGATTATCACTACAGCCATTATTTTCACTCTCCCAATGCTCTACAAATCCTCCGCCAACTCAAAATCCATTTTGCTTTTCCACTTTCATTCTCTCTCACATCGCCTTAATTAGAACTACAATGACTCAAATATTACCCGCAATGACTTAATTAACAAAAGAAATAACTTAATTAGAGAATAAATTCTCCAACCACACTAATTGATAGAAAAGATTAAAATGAAAAATTAATTTTTTTTTGAAAAAGTAATTTGACTATCAATATTTTACCTTTTTTTATTTGAAAATTATATTTTCTGGTTACTCAAGAATATATATGTTAATTATTTTATGAAAAATAAAATTAAAAAAGAAAAGAAATTGAAAGGCAAAGAAATGAAGTAGGAGAAAAAAGAGAAATGAGAGAAACATCTATGCTTCCTGACAGTAGCAAAATTGGAAAAAAAATAAAGAAAATGTGAAATACAAAATAGTGAGAAAAAGAGAAAGGAAAAGTTAGAAGAATTAAAAAGAAGTTAAAATAATTTTTTTAAAAAGAAATATGTGTCAGCGCGTGTCTGTCACTATTTAACATAAATCTTAGCGAGGTTTTTTAAGGAGGCATATATTCCACTTTATATAGTCTAGGAGGGTCATAGGAACCCACAAAGTTAGAGTATGTAACAACAATTCAATCATAGTAGAAGTATGTTTTGAATTATTTTACCTATATAAAAACCCTAATTTGTTAGTACATTTGTGTTTTCTTGTAATTTTGAACGACACATAATATATATGTATTTATCAATTCCTTGTGTAATAATGTATCAATTTCTTTGTATCAAATTATGAGATGCATGATAAATGATATATTATAATTTTGAGATTTTTTTTGTATAAAATACAAATATATAATGTACTTGATGTAGAAGTAATATACGATACATTCCATTACTTCAGTCCTTAATAAGTATCAGATACTAAATAAGTATTTACTCAATGCATAAGAAATATGGTACATTATAAATTAACATTATGTAGTAAATACTTAAACAACTCATGATACAAAATTGATTTTCTATGTATTTGATAAATTTTGTATTTGCATTTGTTGACTTAGTTATTTATGTAGTTATTTATGTATCATGATCAATATCTTTTCTTTTTACAATTGACGTTCAACTTTTTAACTATAGTCCATCAAATATGTTATAAAACAAATTTGAACTCACTCATTAAGGTTCGATTCAACCTGCAATATGAGTTTAAAGATGATTTGAAATTGTCCATAGAGCCTGAAGTCATTGAATTATTCAAGAAAATTATTTTTGGTCCATACCTCAAATCCCAAGTTGTAACTATCATGGCCAAAGTGTTTCTTGCTACTTAAGGTTGAGCATAACAACATCAATGAGCTTTATCTTTGTCATGCAAAAGGGAATATATTGGACTTTACTATCAAGGAATTTGTCATCAATATTAGACAGAAATGCACAATCAATGCTGATAATTTTAGATATCTTGAATTCACTCTGAGCAGGCTGTTCGAAAGATACTTTTTAGGTGCAAAAACTAGTGTAACAAATGAATGTTTGGTTTAGCGATTTCAGATGTGTGGATGATAGAACAATCAGGATGTTGTTCAAATGGCAATTTTATACTTTATTCACATATTCCTATTTTTTCAACTTTGTGATACACCGAAATCAATCAATGATTTCATAATGGTTGAAGATAGGAGGTATAAACAATTCCCTTGGAACAATTTGCATTTCCAAATTGATGATAACACTAAGGCAAGAGTTTATGATGCAAAAATAGATGTATCGATTAGCTAGGATAATTGATTGGTGAGTTGTGGGTGTCAAGCCAAAATTTGACATGTTTATGCTGAACATTATTGTAACACCCAGTGAAATTATCAAAATAACCCTAGAATAGAGATGTGTGCGTAACGCATTTTTCCATGATCCATTTGTGAATCCGAGACTGGATATGTAATCAACATGGAAAATTTAGTAGGAAAATGATCTCGTTCGAATTTTAGAGCAATTAGATTGAAAAATAATTTTTTGATCCAAAACAATTTCCATAGATTGTGCGTGCCCAAGGTGCGGCGCACCTGGGATGCAAATATGCCTTGTTTTTTCTTAAATTTTTTGACGGGAAATTAAAAACTACTTCGGAATATTTTAAGAAACAAATTACACTAGTGCGCGCCCTATCCTCGTCGCGGACTGGGCCATTTCAAAGTGAAATTTTCATTTTAATTTGGGGGGAATTCGGGTAACCCCTTCTAAGCTCAATAAACGAATATAAAGGATCTTTTACATCAAGCCTAGTCTAAAGAATTTCTACCAACTATATTTTCGTATGAGTTGATACAAGGGTCAACTTCAAATGACTATATCTCCGAAGGTATAATGAGTTAGGTGACACATACTATATCAAATCAAATATATTTGAATTAGTTTCCAACACATCTAATTTAGCCTCAATCAGAGTTTGACGTAGAAAGTTATGACCATTTTACTAAAGCCCTACAGAGCTGTCTGAAGATCCGCGACAGCTCCGCATCGCGGACCTAAAGCTGGCCTTTACTGGATAAGTTAAATGATATTTTTCTCCTTTTATTTTGAGGTTACTTTCATCCTAAGACCTTTGGGGTTCTATTTAAGGCCCCAAAACGTATAAAATGTCAGTCTTCATTATTAAGAACCTTCTCCTTCACTCCTAAACATAAACATTCAAGAATCATTAAGAACATCATCAAGTTAGGATTAGCTTTCAAGATTCATCCTTAAGGTGAGTTATTTTTCATAAATTTCAATCTACCCAACCCAAATTTCTTCATCTATTCATGAATCTCTAATAGAATCTTAAATCATAACCTAGGGTTTTAAAAAAACGAATTCAAAAATTTCCAAGAACAGAATTCTTGATCCTTCTTTTTTCAGAATTAAGGTCCTTTATCAAGAACTCTATATATTCTAAGTCAAGAATCAAAGATAAACCCTTCAAATGATGTCTTTCCAAGTTCTTCCACTCTAAAAGAACTACCGAGATCGAGGATTTTCTCCAAGAAAGCTACTATTCATCAAATTTCAATTTTAATATCTACTTTTCAGGTATGTAAGGCTAAGCAAAAGCATGAGGTTCTTCTTCCATGTGCTCCATAGGTGGTAATAGAGGAGTTGCGAGTCCATGAGTCCTCATATATGTTTCTTGAAATGTTTTCTTGATTATTTTCTTGAAAATTATATCTGTTACATGTATTTTCAAATGTTGATGATCATTATAAACATGCTTTCTTGAATTGAATATTTTTCATGAAATATTGCATAAACCCTATATGTTGATTTGTGAAAGCATACATGAATGAACCTAGGTATGGAGTCTATAGCCTTTACTTGATTATGTTGATAGTAATCTTGATGTAAGTGTGAGGTTGAGTTAATTGAGATTGATGATCCTATGAGTCTTCATAGTTGAGTTCTTGAGTTTCGTCTAAATGACTTTTTCTAATTAATGATTTGAGTCCTTGAGTTTTTAAATGATAATTGAGTTCATTGAGATGAGTTAAAGTCCCTAAATAATAAAGTACCCTTGAGTTTGAGTTAATGAGATGAGGAGAGAGTCTAGACTAATTGAGATGATGAGTGCCTCTATGAGGCTACTTGAGATGATGAGGAGGAGTCTTATGAGCATTGAGTCTTGGGAGGAGTATCAAACACAGAAATAAGTAAGAATGAGTACCACTTACACTCATTACCTATGTCGGCCTAGTGAAGGAGAGGATGGAAACATTACATCTCATCGTCCCCTCTCAAGTTTACATCCCTGAAACAATGGAGGACGGTAGAGTTCCGATTCCTTGTGAATTATACTTGTTCCTTACCTCGTAAGTATGGAAAAACTATGGCAACATCAGCATGATTGTTATACAACTATTGGCTCATAAGTAGTTGTTATCAGTTAAGAGAAACTCCCAAAAGTTTCACCTTGAGTACTCTAAGTTGAGTTGAGTTTCATTGAATTGAGTTGAGTTGAGTCCCATTGAGTTGAGTTGAGTAGAGTTCCATTGAGTTGAGTTGTGTTGAGTCTCATTAAGTTGAGTTGAGTCCTATTGAGTTGAGTTCCATTGAGTTGAGTTTGATTTGATTGATTGATGGGTCATTTGTCTACTCTTTATTCTTACTTTAGATAGACATTTGATATTCTGATTGAGTATTATTCTAAGTTGATATTGTTTCTATATTGTTCTACTATTTTTGTTTCACTCAGCTATTTTATATACTAGTACATTCCAAGTACTGATGTCCCCTCTGGACTGCATTATTTTATGATGCAGAGGTAGGTATTAGAAGTCATCAAAAGGCGCTCCGTTAACGATCTATTTGCATTTAGCTGATTGGTGAGACCTCCTTGTCTTCAGAGGATTTCCATATTGTTATCATCTAGCTTAGGTTAGTACTTTATTTTCCTTGAGTTTGGTAGTCATGGCCTATCGTGGTACCATCTAGATATTAGAGGTAGAGGCTTCATAGATATTGAGTAGAGGATTTTAAGTATTGTTTTTTTCCCAACTCTTATTTATTATAAATTAACTTTTATATAAAGACTTGATTTCTTTAATTATGCTATAGTTTTTTCCTTGAGTATTTGTTTTCTGCTGTTGAGTGTGAGCTAACGATGAGGCCAAATGGTTCGGTCGGGGACTAGCAATAGTCTCTGAGTACCAGCTACACCAAGGGTACCCTCCGGGAACGTGATAAACTTGGTATCAGAGTCTGAGTTCAAGAGTCCTAGGTAGTCTATGAAGCTGTGTCTAGTAGAGTCCTTATCATTAGTGTGAAGAGCTCCACATCCATAATTTTGAGGCTATAGGACATAGAATTATTTTCCTTCTTTCAGATTCTAAATCGTGTGATAGACCTATTTCCTATGAAGTCTATGATTATTCATGTGATGCTCTAAACCTTTCAACTATGCCTCATTCACGAGGTGATCGAGATAGTAATATTCAAACCGTTACCGATGATATCCTTCCCTTCCAAAATATGTAATCAGAATGGTAGAGAGATTACACCAGTCTTGAGAGAAACTGACTAGTGTGCTGTGTTGATTGACTACAAAAAGTGCACTATAGCTCATATGAATCGTGCATTTAAGTTAGTTCTAGATGTATCCAAACCCTCTTTTTCAAAACTTGCTCCTAATATTACCTATGAGAGTGAAAGTTGTATCTCTAAAAAGTTTAATGTTACCACCTAAGAGTAAGATGTGAGGTCTTATACCACCCAAAGTAGAGTTGTCATTCTAGAGCTCGAATGATAACCATAGAAAGAAATGGATGAGATAGTGAGAGTGATAGTTGATTGGGGCTTGTAATTAGAGATATATACCTATTAGGTAAGTAATGAGACAACAAGTCAATTGCCATTAGTTAGATGAAAAAGTGATGAGTATCCTCTGATTGTTATGATGAGGTATAGAGAGAGAGAGAGAGAAAGAGAGTTAGTGTCAGGATATGATAGAGTGTGCTCAAACTAGAAGGAAGTTATGCTGATGTGTTATAGTATTCATACTATTGAGGGTGAAACGTAGATGTTGAATAGGGGGAAACAGAGATCCTTTGAAGTGATAGATCAAAACTAGGCTTATGAATCTTAAGTGAGAGTTCATGAGATTCATTGAGTTATGAGCCTTAGTCAGATAAGGAGATATGACTGAATAGGTGAGTGGTACTGAGTTGTAAGGAAAGTGATGCTATGGGCAACGTATAAATACCCCTTAGGTAAGATGAGTAAAATGAGGATAACTCAATAGATAAGAAGAGACTTGAGGTGTGTACCCAAGATTATGTAAAGATGTGCGACGTTCTAAGGCATGACTGCTATAAGAATGTAGATAGTTTATTTGAGTTGTCAATATGGAGTAGGCTGAGGTAAACATTCTGTGTCATCCCGAGCAACAAATTTGATTGGGTTTTATGAATAGGTGATGATAAGTTTCCCATTATAGTCAAAGTCTTATACAAATATGTTTATAAGAGCACAAACATTGAGCGCTAGCAGGCAAAAAGAAGTGGTTAGATTGTAGCAGTCGTGAAAAGTGGTTATGTACACCATTAAGAGTAGCAAACATAGAGGGAGAGTTCCATAGAGATAAGAGAAAGCTAAGAGTGATATCTTTGAAAAGAGTCTGAGTAGCTAGTCATATGTATGCGACTATAGCATAGCAGAAGAGTTTAAGACATTCTTATGGATAGTGATTCCCTGATCGTGTGGAGATATATACGTATAGCTTAGAAAGGTGAATTGATTCACAAACTTAAAGAGACGTCCCTTGATCTAAGGGGGAGATGACATGAGAAACTGACATAGATTTTGAGTTTGATAGGGATGGGCTGATTGAGATGAGACAATCAGTTATTATCGCATCATACATTTCTTATTCTTCCATTGAGGTGATACTTTATTCCCATCTGGTATGTGGCCTAGTCCCATAAACCACTTATTGATTGTCACTCATGTTGAGTTGTGAGGATGAGAAATGATGAAGCCATTCATTAATTTTTATCTTACCTCATGGATTAGAGTGTTTCCACTCCTATGCTGAGTAAGATGTGACCTGAGTTTTATGCTATATATAGTCTTGATGGACCCAGAATGAGTCTTGATAGATGATGGAGATTGTACTTCATTATGAGTGTTGTCAAATAAGATTCCTCGATTGAATCGTACTAATGATCATCGTTCCATGTTCTTTGAGTGATCCTATCTTCCCATGTCTTGATAGAAATGTCGATGATAGTAGATGAGTGATGGTTGATGGGAGAGAGTGAGAGTTCTTCATTCTGATATTATCTTACGCATGTACTGACCTTCGGCTTATTATGCCATTGTTGATAGTAGGATGTAGAGATCACGAGTTTCCCTTGGTCCAAATAGTAATGCTGATAGTAGTAGATGGAGAATGAGGTTAAATTAGGAGGAGTGAACGTATCCTTATTGTGACATTGGTATTTTACTTGTGTCATGTAGGGATAGGGATAAAGAGAAGGAGAGAGATGAGATCTTATGATATGCAATCGATAGGTAAGAGTATGATGGTGTGTCTTTCAGCGAGAGCTCATTGAATGGAGGAAGTAGAGTTGCTAAGTAGGCTTGAAAATTCTAAGACAGAGTTGAAGTGGTTAGAGTGAGAGAATTTAATATGTGGTTATTGTTGTGCGAGTATTGATGACAGACTATCAAAGACTTTGTGATAGTAAAGTAGTGAAGATGACTAGTGATCTTTTAATGAAAGCCCCTGTGGAAGTATAGTATAGAGCTAAGTATTGAGGATTAGCTTTGTAGGAATATAATCGTCTTGAGGTAGCACCTTGAGGCTCAGAAGTAGGTTTGAATGGAATAAGAGGATGTCGATAGGTAGAGAGTTGAATAAGAGCTATAAGCTTAAGTTGATAGAGTAGAGTGCCATGAAAAGGAGCACAATTGAGAGATAGTGAGAGTGATAGTTGATTGGGGCTTGTATAGTTGATAGAGTAGAGTGCCATGAAAAGGAGCACAATTGAGATGAGGTGCTAAGCTTGAGAGTTGTACATAGAGTCTTATATATCGATGGTCTCATTCTTGATTAGAGTTGGTTTCCTTCCTGAGTTTGAAAGAATGATTGTCAAAGTATTTAAATGATTCGAATTGATTAATTTTTGACATTTCATTCGTGCTTGAAGGTGAAAATGTCCAAAAGAGTATCTCTACTCTTGATCTGAACCGATTTATCTATTCTTAGTGACTTGTGACTATCCAGATTTGTCGATTGAGTATTGAAAGGAGTCTTGATTGTTATTCATGCCTGATGATAAGAATGTTAAAGGTAATGTCCTTACCCTTAACTAAATTGATTGTCTTTTCTTGAGTTGATTTCTATTATTGAGTCTAAATAGAGATCGTTGATAGTGACGAGGAGTCGAAAGATTAATTTATAGAGGTGAATATTGATATGAGTCTTGAGTCTATTCATGCCTTGATATCCACTTTTACTCATCATTCAAGGACGAATGATCCTAAGAGAGAGATGATGTAACACCCAGTAAAATTATTAAAATACCCCTAAAATAGAGATGTGCGCATAACGCATCTTCCCATACTTTGTTTGTGAATCCTAGTTCGGATATGCAATCAGCATGAAAAATTAAGTGGGAAAATGGTCTTATTCGAATTTTAGAGCTATCAGATCGAAAAATAATTTTTTTATCCAAAATAATTTCCAGAGATTATGCATGCCCAAGGTGCGATGCACCTAGGATGCGGACGTGCTTGTGTTTTTCTTAAAATTTTTTATGGGAAATTGAATACTAGTTCGGAAAATTTTAAGGAAAAAATACACTAGAGCCCGCCACGTCCACATGCGGATTCAGCCAACCAAAGTGAAAATTTTATTTTAATTTGAGGGGCATTCCAATCAATTCCCAACCCCTCTTAAGCTCAATAAACAAATATAAGGGATCTTTTACATCTAGGCTAGTCCAAAGAATTTCTACCAACTAAGTTTTCATATAAGTTTATAGAAGGGTCAACTTTAAATGGCCATATCTCCTAAAATATAATGGTTTAGGTGATCCATAATATATCAAATCGAAGATATTTGAATTAGCTTTCCAACGCATCTAATTTCACCTTAATCAAAGTTTGGAGTAGAAAATTAAGACCATATTACTGAAGACCTGTAGAGCCGTCCAAAGATCTGCGACAGCACCGCGTCATGACCTAATATGGACCTTTACTGGATAAGTTAAATGACGTTTTTTCCTTTTATTTATAGAGTCCTTTCATCCTAAAATCTTTGAGGGGCCTATTTAAGGACCCAAAATGCATAAAACGTCAATTTTCATAATTAAGAACCCTCTCATTCACTCCAAAACATAAACACTCAAGAATCATCAAGAAAGTCATCAAGTTAGGATTATCTTTCAAGATTCATCCTCAAGGTGAGTTATTCTTTATAAATTTCAATCTACTCAACCCAAATTTCTTCATATATTCATGAATCTCTAATAGAATCTTAAATCATAACCTAGGGTTTCAAGAAAATGAATTCAAGAATTTTCAAGAAAGGATTTCTTGATCTTTCTTTTCCAGAATCAGGGTTCTTCATCAAGATCAAGGATTGTCGATTAGAGAAACTCCCCTAGCTAAATAAGATATGTTTTATATATAAGTTTTAGCATGTTAATTTCAGCATATAGAGTACTTACCATTATGTTACTTCATTCTGAATTATGTTTATGTCTTTTGAGAAATATTATTTTATCTTGAGTTAGTGTTTTGGCCATCCTACATACCGTATATTTTATGTACTGACCTCCTTAGGACCTGCATCATTTTATGATGCAGACGCAGGTGACAGAGCTCCTCAGCAGCCGCTTCGTTGAGGACCAGACATCTTCCAGTCATCAATGAGGCCTCTTCTTAGTCAGAGACTCTTGGGTTTACTTATGTTTCTTTCAACTTTCATTTCAGTTCTGGCTACTTAGGCCCAGTCCCGATAGTCCTTTCAGACAGTTCTAGTTAGAGGTTCCATAGACTATGTGTTAAGTATTTTAGTTCTTGTTTACTTCAGCATGGATTGAGAACCTTTACATTTCAGTTTATGCAGACATT